>OOFC01024030.1:0-21822 GCA_900323345.1 Pseudochromis fuscus | reverse complement strand
TGATGCTCATGATACTTTTCTCTACATTTATCAACCAATGTACTTCCTTTTGAGTATTTGCTTGTGATTAATGAATACTTATTTAAAACAGTATTCAGCACTGAAAGGGTTAAGGGAATCAAAGTAGTGTTTTGAACAATTTCTGTATCATCTGCAAATTGATTTTAAGTAGGAAGGGAAAAAAAATTGATTTAAATCGAAAATTGGATTTGAAGTGCAAAAATCTGAGATTTTTTCTTTTTAGCCATATCGCCCAGCTCTAAGCTGAAGACATCTGTGCTGTAATAGTCGTGTACAACACAGTGTTCGAGGAACATGAGGAGTCAAATAGGAAAGGACAGAGAAGTCTCTCCCAATCTGAATGTGAAAATGTATGCACCAAATAAGTACATTTTACTTTTATTTCTCTAGTGTTCTGATTGTAAAGCACTTTGTGCTGTATTTCATGCATGAAAGGTGCTACACAAATTCAGGCTTATCATTATTATTATTATTATTATTGTATTACTACTACTACTACTACTACTACTACTACTACTACTACAAGCTGTTACAGCTATAATGTGAGATAAAAATAAATAATTATCCACAGCATGGGTCTGAAATTTGATTGGTTGTTTGTCTTGTTTTGTCCAGTCAAAAACACAAATATATTTAAACTACAAATTACATAAAGATGAATAAAGGCACATCAGAGAGGCTGGAGCCACCAAATCGTTGGCAAATTCAGTTAAAAATGACTTTTAGTCACCTTCCAAAATAGTTATCTGTTAATTTATCAATCAACTAATTGTTGATGTTCCAAATCATTCAGCTTTTCTTTGGGTGTTGCTGTCACATACTGATCACCTTTTTCACAAAATCCTTTGAGTGTTGTGCAGAATCATGTGAAAAGGTCAGAAACAGACAAAAGAATAACCTCTTTGTTGTCAGGTACTGTTACTCTATTCACAATCTGACAACCGCAGCCATGCAAATGTCACAACCTTTCCTTCAGAGTGAATGTGAATATTCTTCAGGTGTTTGTTACTTTTAAACAAATTCTAATAAAAACCATCTCCATGATCTGAGCTCCTAAAGGTGAGCAGTCGGTCAGGTTTAGATACAGAGTCAGGCCATTTGCTGACATCTTTGCTGCTGCTTCTTCTTCAGGTTCCAGTTTCAATCTATAAATAAATGTTGACTCCACTGTACCATGGACTCGGTGTTGCACTCCTCAAGCCTCCAGTGAGACCATATGGAAAAGAACAGGCCCACCACTAGAAACCCCAAAGACGTGCCAGGGATTAAGTAATAGGCCAAAAGTCAACCTGTATGTTTTTATGAGATGGAAAATGTCTCCCAGCTCAGGCATTCATGTAACTGAAGACGACTGGGCATCATCCGGGAAAAGGATGTACAGCATTGAGGCTGTATTACAAGTTATGCAATGCTGCCCTGTGTCTTCATGATGCAGGGTCAGGGTGTATCACTCAGATACAAAGATAAGCTGAGGTAGAGTCAAACAGACAAAGGAACCCTTAGTAACCTTTGGTCTGCTTCTGAGCGCTGTGCCTTCACTTTCATTCCTAGTAAGACTCCAAACCAATAAGCATAAGCAATCACTCACCGCTCATATGGTCATCAGAATAAGCTCACCGGGATTAGGATATGTCCTGTTACACCACCATCCAATAAGAGGCTTAGAAAGCCAAAGTACGTGGTGATATATTGAGCACCACTCGAAATCACCACAAAGTTTCTGAATGCAGCCTTTTAGCACAATCTAACTACAATCACTGATGTGACACTGCTTTTTGACTCTGTGGAAATGTGCTGGCAAGCCTCAGTGTCCAGCAATAGTCAAAGCCACCAAACAGCAGGAGCCAGGATAAGAGATGATATCAGCCTCCATCAGTGTGATGGATCACAAGCACAGAATAGGCTTTATATGGTCAGTGGCCCGCCAAGAGCCGACAGCCGGGTAAGATTCAGTGTCTTCGATGCCCAGTGTCCATCTGATCAAAATGTCCGATGGGATGACCAGCATGTGTAGTGGAGGAACACCTGATTTTAAGGACAGGGCGTAGGTGGTAAAAGCAGGATATTGATTTCCAGTGTGCCTCAGAACTGTTTACTAATTGCTACCTATCCTTCTTGACAGAGAACAGCAAAAACAACATGTTTTGTCTTCCAAGATGTCTCTTTAGTGAGGCTGATGTTGTAAAAATAGAAACGTCACAATGTTTATGCAGTAAATGCGACCATTCTCCATTTATCTTATTTGTGGGACTGGACAGTACTGCGGAGCAACCGCTGGGTGGCCAGTGTTCAATCTCAGTGTGACCTCCTGTGACACCTAAACACTGCTTTGTAACATGATGCTGTGATACAGCTTACATGTTGCTAGGCTCTCCCTCTCTCTGGCCATGCAAACAGGATGACTGCATTGACAAAATGGATTTTGAGAGCAAGGTATTAGGCCCAGTGTTAAATACAGACATGATTTCATAGAAATGTAATACAATACATCTTATGTGCCTATACTCAAACTAATTTGTCTGGCTGCAAATGGAAATCCATTCTCAGAACAATATTTCTGGCTATGGGCTGTGTCGAGAAAGGCATGTTTCACATCCACGTTTGCCAGTACATAGTCTATAAAGGAATGCTCATATGACAGCATCCATAGAAAAAGGGCCCACATTATAAAATTGAAATATATGAATGTAACAATGAAACAGTTACAGAACTAACCTCTTCACAGACTTCTCGAGCTGCAGCAACATTGGGCTCCTCCTCGGGCTCCATTCCCCCTCCAGGAACTATCCACTTGTCAGGATGTCGACTACTGCTCACCAACAGCACCTGCAATGCATCCCGAACAAAACAAAAAAGTTACAGTCTAACTCAAAGCTGTTTGTTAATAGGGATCACGTTACATAAGTGATACTACTTGAGCAAGACATTTAGTAAAACTGTCAACTATGACATTAGAAAATGTCAACACCACCACCACTGAAATGACAAGTGATCCAGCTGACAGCATGTCTATGCAGTTAGAGTAACTCACTCAATGGCTTCAAGTACATCACACTATTTCCCTTTTAATAGTTTCAGCAAGACTCACTGTATTTGTTTATTTATCAAGTATGATGGGTTTTTGGTGTTGCTAAACACCTAAGGCTTGGCGGAGTGCTGATCAAGTAAACTTGTTAAAACTTTTCTGGCAACGTGCTGATAATATTGGTGTGTATCCTGTAATCAGCAGCTCATGCTGTTCAAAATCCGGCCTCCGCTTGCACCAGAATGAGGAATTGATTTAGTCTTATCTCGTGTCCTCAGCTACAAAGAAACCTTTGTGACTGCTGCTGCTGCACATCAGCTTTCAGCTCGCTTCTGATCTCAAATAACTGACTGCAGGCTGGTTTGAGTGGTTTTCAAAGATAGCGAGTGATACAATGACAACTACGTGGTGAAATGTGGAAGGGCAGGTTTCTGCTTCATCGTTACACTGATACTCCAGATGTGAGCAGCATGAATTTTAGATCATAAACTGAACAACATGACAACGTGATATAAGCTAACCGGGTATCAGTGCCAGAGGTTACTCTTTGGCTTAAGCTAGCGCGGCTAACAGCTTAATATCAGTCCAATGTTTGGCTAGTGATACTAGTTGCATTAATACAACACACTTGGTGTTGCTTAGCTCGCCAAACTGTCTGTAACGCGAGCAGATTAATATCTCAGCCAGACACTTTATTCACCAGTAAATTATTTCCATCCAACCGACGGCCCACAGTGCTGAAGTGTCCACTCACCACAGCCTGCACTCTGGGCTGTGGTCGCTGGCCGAGAGCCGGCTGCCCACAGCAGCAGCGGCAATACGGCTACTGGGCATGCTAACGCTAGCATTAGCATGCAGCTAACAGGTTGACTCTACATAAAACCTGAGTCTGCTAACTGCACAGCTAAAGAGGCTTACATAACACCTGGCTAAGTACGAGCAGGAAAAACTAACGTTTAATGTACAACCTCGGAAGACAACACTGTAGCTAAACAAGAAGTGAGTCATCGTTTTCAGCCAGCCTAAAACAACAGCCGTGTTGAGAAATATATCGGGAAGACACTGAAAGCACCTAAAGGCTGCTAATGCTAGCGCGGCCTGCCAGACGGCGACATCCCCGGACTCACCTCCTCCTCTGTCTCGGTCCTGAAGCACAGACAGGCGGCCCGCTTCTTGTAGCCGTCCCCGTCGTACGTCCGGGTTTGATTTGACTTGAGCTTCATCATTTCGGGAGGCAGAAAAGTTCAAAAGTACAGCTAAGTTTACCACTTATAAAGATGATAGTTGCAGACGCAAAGTCCTCCTCCAGGAAAACCTCGGCGTTTTACTTAAAAGAAATAACTTCTTCTTCGCTTCATTTTCACAAACCTAGGCACATCTACGGCACGGTCGCCATTACAAGGAGCCGCTACGCCCACGACGTAATTTAACCTTTCATAGCTCGGCGAGCGTAAGAAAACCCCGTACTGCGGGATGAAGAATTGGAACAGCGGAGAGCAGGAGACGGGGGAAAGCGCAACACCACGCTGTGATTGGAGAGAGCCGGCAGTTTTGGCTCCAGCTAGCTTCACCGCGTCCACTTATTCGAATCGAGACTGATAGAAATTAGTTTTTATTTTTTAATTTTTTTTTTCTGAATAATTACCATACAATATTACCCACATAATGTGCTGTTTAAATAATAATGAAAAAATGGGGCACAGGGATAATTCATCAGTTTCAGCACCTACAGGTAATGGACAGCGCCCGCAGGATGCACAACTGACCCAATGTGAACCACAACAAAAATATTTATTTCATGAACCGGTTTTTGGGTGTCCCTAACCAGTTTAGATGAAACTACATGATCATCAAATTTGTTCCAGTTTCAGAATGTGATGTGCTATGTGTGTCATGTATTACAAAAAAAAAAGTGAGGATTAGAAGAGTTTATAATAATGCACGTCAATCCCAATTACTTTACTGTCCTTCAGATGGAGTAATATAAGGGTCTTAATGGAAGTTTTAAAAGAATAATTATGAATACTAATAAAAATATAGTTTTTAGTAGTGTGGCTAATGCACTAGGTTACTCTAAATGATGATTTTTAAACTGAATTTATGTGAAAACATGATTGTATATGATAAATGTTTATGATGTGAAATCCCTGCACTCTAGTAATTGTGTAGGAGTGTATACAACTAAATTGGGAGTGCTGCTCTGTTTGATCCATTTACAACAAGAAAATAGAATACGGTGAAATAAAAAAAGAATATTTTAGGTAACAAAAGGGCACTTACTAATATTTACACTTTTAGGTGTACTGCATATAAGAGTAATTTCATGTATTGCACATTAAGACTAATATTACAGATATATAGAGATTCAAGTAATAACAGTATTTCACACAGCAATCAGTGTTGTCGGGTGACATTTCTATTTAGTGTGTGTTTTGTTTTCTTGTGTTCAGAGCACTAATGGCTCTGAAAAAGAAACGGTCTCTGCGTCTATTCGTTTGGGTCTTGTGGACACTGTAGCACTGGCCATAGGGCATCAGGGTTAAACAGATAGTGTTGTTGTTAGAAGGTAGACATCTTAATTGTGTTTTAGCTGAAAGCAGCTGACATCCACCAATCCACCTTCTATACCTGCTCATCCATTTGGGTTGTGTGTGTGTTAAACTGAATAGAAACCCCCCATGTTTCAAAAAGTCAAACAGGCAAACAAATAAAATCAATAACTTCAACCAAACTGCAAAGCTAGACCATATGACATGTGTTGAAAAATATATCTGATCTTTACTAAATAATTTCTGTGATAGAATCAGTAACAAGTACTTGCTGCTTCAATTCATCTTGCTGTTTGAAACAATTTTCTCTTCACAAGGAAAATAAAACTGCAGAGCGGGTAAAGCATCAACATCTCCAAGTTAATCATTATCCCTGTTGTAATTTCATCTGTGTTAAAATGCAATACAATCTGTTCAACTTAAAATAAAGATTATGAGATTTATTTATTTATTTTTAAAAAAGATAAAAGAAAAAGATATTTCCTGAGATGAGTTCATACACAGTTCAACTTATAATCTATAAGTGAATTTCACACATGTGAAACAAACAACTCAATACAATAAAAGCAGAAGTTGATTATGCACAGCGACAAACAAACAAAAACAATACAGTCTTTTGATTGTTTTTTAATTTGCAAGTTTAATGTGGGGGCTCAAATTTGGCTCAAATTAATACAGACAACAATGTAAAATTAATACATAAATCAAACAATAAAAAGCAGTACATATTTAAAATAACTGCAATGACATAAAATGTTGAAGTGACTAAACATTTTCATGCAGGATGTACAGTAAAGTCGAACAAAACACAGAAACCCAACAGGTGATTCAGTGTTCTGAACATCTTGAACTCTTGAACATCATTGAAAAATATTAAGACACAAGGATCAGTTTCATTCATAAACAGTCTGATAGCTTGACAATGGAATCTATAAAACTGAATTTCTTGTAGGACTGAATACTTACAATCACTTGAAAATAGTTGTCAGCAAACTCACAGACCTAAGGTAAAAAAAAGCTTCTGGTCCCAGCAGCATCTTGAATAGGATGAGAAATGAGAAGTCCGTCACTTCAAAACTGGTTAATCTGATTTCCAGCACAAATAAGATTTTTATAACCCAAAATAAATGATCCCTGTGTGCAGAGGCATGGATAGATTTGAATATGAATATGAAAACATACATGTGTTACCACTCATTTGAGAATCCTTCACGGTAATCCAACCAGTTTAAAACAATATTATATATTACACCTAAAGGCCATTTTGCAGAAAGAATCAAAAAAGGCAGACCAGATCTTGCAGGAAAAGAAAAACAATGTCTGAATGTAGGAGCCATTTGCCTTTGCCAAAACATGTCCCTCTTCTTGTTTGCATACATAATCACATACCCTGTTAATTTCAGTGGCTATGAGCTGTAGACACCTTACATTCCTTTAAAGTTACCACCCAAACCCTCTGTTAAGGCCATTGCTATGAAACCTTAGATACTTTTAATATTGCCACCCACAGAAGGAGGTCTGAACAGCATGTTGATATTCATGTGATGAATTTACCACAGTTCCACAAGGTGCATGCAGGTCCCCACCATGAACACCATGGTGACGGACTCTAACATTTCATTGGCTCGTCTGACACACAGACCTTGTACGGACCATAAAAAGGCAAGATGTCTAGTGTCACCCGCTGATCACTGATAAAGAAATAGTTTGATGTTTTAATCACAAGCCCCTGGACATCGGCACAGACACATCAGTTATTAGGACCACCTTCATTAAAAAAATTTAAAAACTCTATCAACACACACCCATGTTATGAACGTCTGACTCCCCTCCATTTCAATAGCTCTTCTGACACAACACCCTGAGAAAAGATACAGTGCACACACACACACACACACACACACACACACACTAAAGCTATATTAGTAAAAATGCCTAAAAATAAATAATTAAAGGGGAAACCTTAAGAATATTTGGTCACGCATGCACAATGCTAGACATTTCAATCATAGTCGCCATCTTGGACTTTGCTGGCATGCATACGAACACCCACGTAGGAGCAGAGATAACATGAAAACTCCTCACAGAAAGGTCCAATCCCTGGTCCAAACCCAGAACCTTCTTACTGTGAGGCAACAGTGCTAAGCACTGGACCACTGTGCCGCCTGACATGATTATAATAAATGAATATAAAGTGAGTCATAATCTGGCAAACTTCCTCAGGTCCTTAAATAATCAGTTCAATCTGATAAATTCAGCAACATAATTGTGAAAACCCATTTTAAATCAAAGTATTTGGTCTACAAACTCATCAACAGCAAACCACATTTCTAAACTGACTAGAAGTAAATACAGAAGGATGCAAGCTTGTAGAACTTTGTAGCACTTTTACACACTTGCAAAAAATAACTAGTGAACATAGTAACAAAGCATCCAGCTCTATACAAATGCAGAATAATTATTCAGAGACTCCTTTAGAGTTCAGATTACTAAAGACAGCTTGCTGTTGATGCACACTGAGCTTGACTAGGTACTGTCAGATGACTCTCCGTTAGAGTAAATCTCTACTTTGAGCTCATGTTTCAGTATTATATCTGACTGTTACAACTGTCGTCATAAGTCTGTGATTGCTGTCTTGTGCCTGTGCTTTCTGTGTTCTGTTTGTAACTTAGTGTGTGCCACAGCCAGGCAGTGATTGGATGATTTGTCTGGTTCCAGTCCCTGATTGGTTGCAGCTGAGGATTGCACCTGATATATAAGGGGCCAAGATGGCGGACACCGGCGGGCAGCAGCATTCCTCATCTCCCTCGTCTCCCAACCAGCCACCTGGTTCTTTGTTTGCATGATCCTTTGTGTTAGTTTCTGTTGAGTGGTAGGGGTGGACTGCCAGTTTAGTTAACCTCAGTTTTTTCCTGTTAATTTAGTTAGGGAGGTAAGTGATTGTCATTTCTTTCCTCTGAGTCAGTCATTCAGTCATCTTCTATACCTGCTTTCTCCACACTTGGTTCACAGGGGTCTGCTGGAGCCTATCCCAGCTGTCATCGGGCAGGAGGCGGGGTACACCCTGGACAGGTTGGCAGCCTTGTTTCCTCTGAGTTCTTAGGTTATTTGTTTACCTTCTAGACAAGATTCTTAGGTTTGTTATTTTGGCCTTAGTCCACCCTGAAGTCTAACTCATTAATATTTTCTCATTATTGTAAATAAATACACGTTCTTTACCCTTTATACCGATTTGTTTTTGTGGCTTCTTGGGACCTGAAGGAAGATGGGGGCCTCTCATGTTATGTCTCAGGCACCCCTAGCTGGGCGTAACACTGACCTTGTAAAAAAAAAAAAAAAACTTTATATAAAAAGTTTATATATGGATTAGCAACAGGTTATTGATGCTTTGGCCTAACTGAGTCACATCTTAATTTATTGTGTTAATTTCATTTAACACATCTGTGTTGAAGTCCTGAGATAAATTAAACTATTTGTCCTGTAAATGTTGAACTAATTGTATGGGCCAGTAGGCGTTCATGATATTGTGTCAACCACCCTGTGTGTAGCTGTGTTGACTAATTATATATTAATATACATAACAAGATGCAGGAAAGAAAAAAATGTAATTAGATGTGTTGCCCCAGGCCAACAGAAAGTGGTAAATATGCAGAATTAACATAGAAATGTAATTAAACTAAAATAATATATGTTTTTTAAGTAGAAGTCAGGAGTCAAAATGTTTTTCATTTGTAGGAAGAGAAGCAGTTTCACTAACTACTTATTGAAAGTTAGTCCCATTTACAAGTGTAAAATGGACTAAGTACTTTCTTGGGTAACTCAACCCCCTGAGATGAGATGACCAGAATGTTGAGTCAAACATCAAAATGTTGGGTAAAGACACAAATCAACAAAATACTGGACTGAATATAAACACTAGTGTAAAAAATAAATGTTTGGTAACAGTAATAAAACACTGGGCATAATGCTGTATAACATCTTGCTGGGTGAAATAAACCCAGCATGTAGGTCGTTCAACATTTACCCAGTGCTGGATAAAAAGAAAAGCCCAGCAGTTTTGAAGTGTATCAAAACTAAATGCTTGGGTTCCTCTGTGGCCAAAGCAGATTCAGAAAAGATATTTTCTGTGTCAGCCACTAACCTTCAATCTGCAGCTGTCTTCAGTTTCAATGAGTTTTTTATGTTTATTATACAGATAGAAAGAAAATATAGGAAAGATATATAAGATATGTAAAACTTGAAATCTTTCCATAGATGCATTTTATACCATCGATGACAAAAAACAGAAAATTGAAGCACTGTTTTGATAATCTTACATGAATTTGTTAATTAACAGATATCTCTCTATATAGTATATAATCAATGAAGTTTACAAAAACACAGTGAATAAGGTGTTTTATTTATCGGTTTAAATGTGTTTACACTCCTGAATATCCTTCATTACAAACTTAAAGAGAGAAATTACACAAGCTCATATAAAATTAAAGGCACAAACTGTATTATACTTATGGTAAATTACAATATTTTTATGAACTGAATACTTTCCATTATTTACACTAAATTATTTTCAGCATATTTTTTAATGTTTTTTTCTACAGTATTGAAATACAAACCCTAAGTTAAAATAAACCTGTGTACTTGGTACATTTTTATGGCTTGACATAATGACGCAAATGTTGCAAAGACAAATGTATCATCTGAGGCTCACAAATATTTTCAAATGTAACAATAATTCTAATTAAAAACATGAAATCTTCGACTCTGTCTCTTCTCTTTTCTCCTTCTCTTTTCTCTTCTGGAGGACGAGAGCAGGCCTCTCACAATTAAACATATCTGTGTAGGGTCACACTCAAGAGGTTGCACTTTTACTATCTGCTGTTGCTACGGCAACCCATTCCCTTCACAAGTCTCTGGTGAACCATTCATACACACACACACACACACACACACACACACGCACAAAGTTACAGAGACGTAAGAATCCCCATCCTGTCCAACAGAGGGCGCTCACTTCTTTCTGTACATATACTACAGTCTGCTTTTGAAAAAGGAGAGAATCAACTGTGAGATTCATGATTATTATTTATAATAACCTTTAACAGTTTGATAATTGTTCATCCACCCACTATTCAAATGAGACATCTACTGTTACTTTCTACACAGGATGTTTGTCTGTATTGAAGAGGAATCTCTCCTTTCTTGATCTTTCTTTTCTTTGATCATTAAAAGTTTTTTAATTGATTCCTTTCTTCCACTTAAATCAAGGATGTAATGAGTCAGTCATATTTTACTACAGATTGTCAAGCTCTGTAAGGGAACATTGTGATTTGAGGCTCTAATTGATGTGACATGACTTATTACATTGATGACTGTATGGAGGCCGCTTACTGACTACATTTTATGTGCTTTGATTATTGGCTTGTGTCTCAGAGACATTGTTATCTACACAGTATTAACTTTTTTTTGCTAAGGCAAGTCAAGGGACATGTTTCATGCTTGGGAAAATGTCTTATATCAAAGCAGTTCCTTTGTGTAAGTGGAGTGATAGAGGCAAGACAACTGCTCAGGCCACAGCATTCAGATGAAACTGCATCAGCTATGAAACCAGTGCAGAAGTGAAGGGTTCAGCAAATTAGGTTTAACCTAAACTGAAAGATATAATTCAGTTGTGGACTCAGGAGAAGTTTAAAGTATGTTTGGTCTTTTCACTATGTGAATTTATAAATAAATAAAACTGACTACACTCATTTAACCCCCTGTTTGAGATGCAAAACAATAATGATTCTGCATAAGTTCGACCTTGTGCATGTTTAAACTTATGTTCACACCAAACACAGAGCAAGTTTCTCCTGCAGCTTCTTGAAAATGTTTCAACTTGAGCAAACAATATACATCATGTGGTATCGAGAAAACCAAACAGTGTAGAGATTCCCCAAAGACTGTATATTGAAACAGAAGAGGCGAGTGGGTCTCAAAAATGAGAAAAGTGCAACACACCTGACAGCCATTTCAATCATGAAATAACCAGTCAGTAATGTTTATCACAAGTCATTCTGATGTCATCAGCTATAGTGAATTCTTGTTACCAGTTAAATTAATTTAACCACAATTGTGGTCCATCTCAAAAAAGAGAGGTGTGGTCAGCTGGATCGACAAGCCCGGTCTCCAATGAGAGCAGCACTGGAGTCAAGGCTTATACACACTGGGCAGTGATCAGGGTTCAGGGGTCAGACACGCCTCCTCACTCCTTCCTTCATATCCAAATATGGTCACTTCTGACTCCAACCAACATGGTGACATTCAAATGCTGATCTCTTGGCTTCAAAACGGGAGCCGACAAATCAGTGGGTGATGTCACACTTGCTTTGTCCATTTCTATAAAGAGAGTATGAGATTCCCAGAGCTTTCTAATTATATTTCTAATTATATTTATATTATATTTTACATGACTCTGTACTGGGATAAAACCGAGAAGTTAGACGGCTTGGAGAGAGGCTGTTTTCACCATTTCGCTTCCATAACAAGTATGAGGCAGCACACTTGTTCATTGTTGATGGTGGAAGTAGTGGTCATTGCAGTTTCCATAAGAAGTAGTCAGATTGGCTGCTGAGGTAAATATTCAGGTATGGTGAAATCTCCAATATCAGTCCAGAGTACATATTTGCATGAGTAATATGAGGTGAAAATTTGTTTCGCATTTAGTGTAACATAGCTTAACACTTCAAAAGTGGTCAAAAACCAAAATGATCCTAATAAACATTTAAAGATTTGAAGGACCTTATTAGTACCACACTAATATGGCACTCATGGTTGTACATATAGATACTTATATCTTCACTTTCTCTGTGTCTGTGTGTATTTTTAAGTAGGGTTACATATATCATACGATGAAGTTGTCTATATTTGGTATTTCTGACTTGTTTCAGCCTCCACTTTCATGACCAGGTCACACAGATCGGAGCACAATCACTGTGATAAAAACGGATCGTGATACAACTCTTCACACATATTTCACCTGTATCCACATAATCAGAACATGATTATGTATGACTTCATTAGATTGACTACATTAGAATAGCAGTTGAGGTTGGTTAGATAGTTGATTCCTCAAAATACCTCATTATTATGTAATAATAGTGAGTCTGCTCCATTGGTGGGGGAGGATGCCGGACAGACCTGGCAGACCCAAATGTATTGTGAGGGTCTGTTGGGAACGTCTGGCAGAGTCTCCCATCAGAAGGAGCTTTAACTCCCGACTCCAGGAGAGCTTCAACCATGTCCCAGGTGAGGCGGGGGACATTGAGTCCGAGTGGGCCATGTTCCATGCCTCCATTGTTGAGGTGGCCATAAGGTGGTCAGTGCCTGTCGTGACGGCAATACCCAAACCCGCTGGTGGACACCAGCAGTGAGGGATACTGTCAAGCTGAAGAAGGAGTCCTATCGGGCAGACAGGTACTGGCAGGGTATGGTGGTCGCTGAGGCAAAAACCCAGGCACGGGAGGAGTTCGGTGAGGCCATGGAGCACGACTTCTGGACGTCTTCGTAAAGATTCTGGTTCACCCTCCAGTATGTCAGGATGGGGAAGCACTGCTCAGTCAACACTGTGTATGATGGAGACAGTGCCCTGCTGATCTCAACTCGGGACGTCATGAACCGGTGGAAGGAATACTTCGAAGATCTCCTCAATCCCACCGACACGCCTACCAGTGAGGAAGCAGAGCCTGGGGACTCAGGGGTGGACTCTCCTATCTCTGGGTCCGGGGTAGTCAACAAAAGATCCTCGGTGGCAAGAGATGAGGCGGTGGATGAGATCCGCCCAGAGTTCCTTAAGGCTCTGGATGTTGCAGGGCTGTCATGGTTGACATGACTCTGTTACATCGGGGGCAGTGCCTCTGGATTGGCAGACTGGGGTGGTGGTCCCTCCTTTAAGAAGGGGGAGTGGAGGATGTGCTCCAATACAGGGGGATCACCCTCCTCAGCCTCCCTGGCAAGTGTAGAGTTTGGGATCGTGACGTCACATCGCAAAGCATTTTGGGATTTGGACCCACTCATCAGCGGCCACATTCATTCCTATAGATTTCTACACTTTTTAGCGTGCAAACGTGGTGGGATGTGACAGTAAGTCTCATCACTGGTCTGGGAGAAGTTAATCAGTTAATCATGTTTTCAGCCCACTGTTCAGGTCAGGGCTAAAACACCTGTCCATCCCTCTGCTTTGGCTGTGTAACAGCCATACGCACAATCGTGATGTTGTTATGTCCATGGCTGTGGTAGGAAACATTAATCAATTACATAAATATGGAAAAAACAATGTTCCCGAACAGACCACTTCTCTTGTGCTGTAACAGATTTGTAATTTTCAGAAACAGCGCTACAGGCATAGTAGGTGTGTAGCAATCTCCAAGATCACGGCAGCTACTTTTCTCTGCTCGCGTGGGTACCGGCGAGTGCAGAGTTCGCTGAGGACGTTCCACTAATTAAGCATTTTTCAATGTTTTGTGTGAAAATTTCCTATGCCGTAACATAAACAACAAATCATATACCAGTCTCGTTTTTTAAATTTTCATTTCTGTCAACAATCTTGCGAGCACTCCATTACAAAGGTGCACTCAAGTTTATCACGCTTAAATACCACGATCGGGCAGCCAGGGTGAAAATACAACATGTGAACTGTACAAGTTTCATAACAATAAGATTATCCCAAGTGTTGTTTTTTCCTTCTGGAAAACTGGGTAGTGCTCGACTTGCATTATCACCGCCATCATTATGTAGCGGGTCTCATTAAACCTGCCATCATACACCTAACCCTGGTTGAAGAATTATTAATCAAATTAATCTGTAATCATATCCTTATTCTTGTCATTTCAATAACCTTTCCAATGATGTCTTACTTTCTGAAATCTGATAAACATTGATAAAGTTATGATCGTTAAAACACAGAGCAACCTGGGTCACAACTCCAAATCCAGATCTCCACTGGTTCCCATTATAATTAAGGTACCAAAAGAGACGCCATTTTTGCGCTACTTAAAGCTCTGTTCTTATTTTTTGCCCGATGGCTATGATCTGCACTGAAATTGTAAAGAAAACAACAGTGGTCACTAGCATTTAGACATCTGTTCCACCTATTGAAATGCTGCCCCACCTGTTTTATTGGTGTCCTAGGTTGTGTCAAATATACATTTTTGACTCCTGACTATTTGGCTGTATACCATTGAGGACCACAAACATGGCAGACGAATCCCATAATCCACCACGCTATGATGTATGTTCCGAACTCTATTCAGGGGTACTGGAAAGGAGGGTCTGTAAGGTCGTCGAACCTGAGATTCAGGAGGAGCAATGTGATTTTTGTCCTGGCCGTGGAACTGTGGACCAGCTCTATACCCTTGGCAGGGTCCTTGAGGGTGCATGGGAGTTTGCCCAACCAGTCCACATGTGTTTTGTGGACTTGGAGAAGGCATTTGATCGTGTCCCTCGGAGAGTGCTGTGGGGGGTGTTCTCCGGGAGTATGGGGTACCGGACGCCCTGATACGGGTGATCTGTTCCCTGTACGACCAGTGCCAGAGCTTGGTCCGCATTGCCGGCAGTAAGTCGAATTCATTCCCGGTGAGGGTTGGACTCCACCAGAACTGCCCTTTGTCACCGCTTCTGTTCATAACTTTTATGGACAGAATTTCTAGGTCTGGTTTGGTGACCTCAGGATCGGGTCACTTCTTTTTGCAGATGATGTGCTCCTATTGGCTTCATCAGGTAGGGACCTCCAGCTCTTGCTGTATCCGTTCGAAGCCACGTGTGAAGCAGCCGGGATGAGAATCAGCACCTCCAAATCTGTGACGCTGGCTCTCAGTCGGAAAAGGGTGGAGTGCCCTCTCCGGATTAGGGAAGAGATGCTACCCCAAGTGGAGGAGTTCAAGTACCTCAGGGTCTTGTTGATGAGTGAGGGAAGAATGGAGCATGAGATCGACAGGCAGATCGGTGCGGTGTCTCCAGTAATGCAGACTCTGCACCCACCCTCACCTATGGTCATAAGCTTTGCGTAGAGACCGAAAGAACAAGATCACAGATACAAGTGGCTGAAATGAGTTTCCTCTGTCGGGTGGCCGAGCTCTCCCTTAGAGATAGGGGGAGAAGCTCGGTCATCCGGGAGGAACTCAGAGTAGAGTCGCTGCTCCTGTTGAGAGGAGCCACATGAGGTGGCTTGGGCATCTAATTAGGATGCCTCCTGGACGCCTCCCAGGTGAGGTGTTCAGGGCACGTCCCACCGGTAGGAGACCTCGGGGAAGACCCAGGACACGCTGGAGAGACTATGTCTCTCGACTGGCTTGGGAACGCCTCGGGATCCCCCGGGAAGAGCTGGATGAAGGGGCCGTGGAGAGGGAAGTCTGGGCTTCCCTGCGTAGGCTGCTGCCCCTGCAACCCAACCCCAGATAAGCGGTAGAAGATGGATGGATGGATGGATTATGTAAAAGTCAAACACAACCCTCCAAAAGTAGACCTACACTGTATAATTACCATTATTTGATCATATTTTTTAAAAGAAACAATTAACAGTAAACACAAATTGACTATATATTTACTACTATGCAGACTTATGAAAAAAATACAGTCAATTTTTTTAGAATTACACCATCTTTTTAATTTAGTTTTTCAAATAAAGACCAGTCTCATTTGTGGCATTAACAGATTCACCTTCTATATTACAATTGAAAGTGTTTTGAATTACACAGCCTGATGAAAATACTGTCATGTGGTATAATAACTAGTAGAAAGCCTTTAATTTTGTTGTCATTATGACATTTGAGTGTAATATGAGATTGAATGAAGTGTGTTTTTTCTAACAAAACCTGGTCAAAAGTACAGTTATGTCATAAATGATGTTTTATAGATGTACAAGCACTAAGTCTCAAAAAAAAAACCTGAATGTTTATTTCATGATTGTTTATTTCTGAATGTTTATTTCATTTGTTAATTGATGGCAGAAAGTCTAAAATCCTTCACTTCTTTAAATGAAATGTAAAATGAAATGAAACTGTACACAACACTATACATTTTATTTTACAGTTTGTTTTTGTCTGGATGACGCTGCAGATCTTTTCCAGACACTGATTTACATGTTATTGCAGTCTTAAGTGGCGAGCTAGACATTATTAAGTTTCAGTAATCAATAACATTGAGTAAATCACCAGTTTAAAACAAGCACTTACTAGAAGTTTGGACATTAAACAAAAACTTAATAATTTATTTATGAAGTCTGCAGCTGGTGATACCCAATGTACTTGACATTTCAGTGAAGGCTAGGAGTGTGTTTATTTTTAGAGGAGAGCATGACATACCTATAGCATCATGCTAGCAGTTAGACACAGCTGATAGACAGAAGACTCACAACCAGAGTTCAAAAGTAAATGAGCAGGGAAATTCAGTTTTAGAGCTATATCTCTTAATATGGCTGTCCCTGGAGATGCCACACAACCAAAGGCTGTGCAGCAGCAGAGGTTTGTTTAATGGAAGACTGCTAAGATATTGGCAACATTAACCTTTCAAGCACCCTGTTTTCTCCAGGTAAATATGCACGTTAATGACTAAATAAGCAGAAGATTGTGTTGTGTTGCCCAAGGCTGGAATAGATTGTGCTTGGCTTCACACATAAGAAAAGCAATTTACTGTGTTGTGATTCTCTCAGCTTAAAGTGACATTGCCCTCTCTCCCTGCGCAGGATACTTTGCTAAAAGGTAGCAGCAACTTGACATTATCTAAAATACTTTCTTCTATGACATGAAAGTTAGCTTTTATTGAGTGGCTGTCGTATTTCTAGTTTGTCTGTCTGGGAAATCTACTTCAGAAATGAACTGATTGCACTCTAACTGATATCACTAACTCATCAGTCAACTCTTGCTGCTTTAATGTGTTGTTGTACATTTAATAAAAGGTTTAACTGAAGCACAGAAGCCTAATGTAAAAACAGTGTTTCATGTTTGGGTGCAAAGATATTTTATACACCTGTGAGGGTCGGCTGGCTGTGGGTATTTAAAAATGTTAAATGTCATAACCACCAGGGGCTGCTATCAGGCCACTTACAGCAGGGCTACACTCATATTTCCTGGGAGTTTCAGCAATTCAGCCCCTTATTTATTTCATAACCTCAGAGTGAAAGGATCATATGTGCTGTAGAGTAATGAAAACTTAAACTGGTGTAATTTAAAAAACAAATTTAAATTCTTCAATGCAGCAAACAATGACTTGTTCGTGCCAATTATTTTCTTGATTAAATATTTGCTCTCTAAAACATTCATTTCCTGACTGGACTGATCTGTATTTTTATGGCTCTTATGAATACTTTGTAAGGGTGTATCTTTCTGCTATATCTTCTATTCAACAACCTCTTTTGGTCTCATAATATTAGAGCTTCATAGCAGTAAAGAGCTATTTCTATTATTCACAATGCAGTAATCTAACACAGCTTTCTCAGTATTCTGCAGATCAGATGTACACATTTTGGCTCATGCACATTTGGTTCTATAGATACAATTTTCACTGTAGCCAGTCTGTTATGTCAGAAAAATAAAGCTCTCAGAGGTCAAAAGTCACACCTGTGACAACTGTCAACCTGCCAGCATTTCAACAAAATGTATCACTCACACACAGAGCATATGGCCGGTCTGTCTGCCCTGGCTGGTCTGTTTCATCTCTGTAAAATATTTGCTTTCAACCAAGAGTGACAAACTGACTCATGGCTGTTGTGTCTTCCAACTTGTGGGTGTGTTAGACTCTCAGACAGAGCAGTCTGTTTTATTTAATCAAATGTTAGCAGGTTGCCTGTACATCCTCACAGTTCAATATCAGATGACAGAGCCGCTGATGGAAAGATTCGAGACGTAGACATCAAATATTGTAGGATTTATTTGACTGACTCCTTCTCCTCCTTTTTCTTACCATCACTGTTGTACTTTAGCTGAAAACTTTTAAAGCTGCTCTTCCTCCCTCAGTTTAATCCCACATGTATTTAGTGAAACAAGTTACTGAAATTCTATTTTACATTAAAATCTTAGGAAATGAAGTAACATGGCCTCTTGATATAGGGGAATGAGTGAATGGGTGAAACCAAACCAGGTCAGAGTTGTCATTAGCAGAAGGTCCTTCTAAATCACATAAATACCAGAGAAGTTTTGGCCTTTAATGAATACCATCAATAAATTGAAAATCTTGTGACCCTTAGAATTTACATTTTGATTAATTCCCCTAATGTGTCCATGAAATGAGACATGTCTGGGGGCAGGCGATTATGACTGAGTGGCTAGTCTTTCTGACTGGGATTTTCACTAGTGACTGGAATTAACATGGCTTAAATTCTCTCCGCCCCATAGCTAATTGAAACAAGTAATCTCCAGAGTTTGTCTCGCACAGAGGGCTGGTGCAGCATGACATGTTATCCTCAGAGCAGTGCACATTCAACAAGACCATCTCCCCTGCGCACTGCAGCAGGAAGCAGAAACAGGAATGGGTCTCCTGGTGGAAATAACTTTTTTGTATCCATTCTCCACAGCTAAATAATTCACTTATTATGCTAACTATGCTAAACAGAAATAGAACACCGGTTTTGAGGAGCTGACAGATGGAGGGGAGCTGATGCTTTGTGGGATAATAAAAAGATGTAAAACACTCTGTTCAATAATGTGCACAAGTTAGCTCTGTGATTTTTTTCTAAATTTTGCATGACTTATAACGGTCCCACAACAGCTCACAAGACTGTCACTCAGTCTGGTCGTGTAGCTTGAAATTTGCTCCAGCAGAGGTGGGAATGAATATTCAGAAGCTCAGCTGCCTCCGAAGCCCACAGAGACATGACACACACCCCTCCGAGGGCCCCCCACCTCCCTCGGCTCCCCTGCTCCCTGCTCACACCCCCTGCCCCTCCACCCTCCTTCCCCACTTTCCCCTTGATGTGGTGGAGTCAGTCCAGCACTCCACAGGTGTGACCCACTCAGACCTGTGAAAGCCTCCACACACCACTTGGCCCTGTGATCAGGAAGGCAGAAAGGAAAGAGCAGCTGCGCATATACACAGGAAAGCAAAGGTCGAATTATCACCATGAGCCTACTATTGAACATCATAGAAAATTTATCAGTGAGGACAGAAAGGATGCACCGACGTCACACTTATACTGATAGATGAGGAAAGTCCTCTGTGTCTCTCCAACTTTTTGAAGGTTAATAGCTTAAAAATGGCTCCATCAATCGCTATTCAAGTCTCAAATAATAACATCCCCATGCCTGGTTTAAAACTAATTTCTCACATTTTTTGCGGGATAATGTTGAACATATATAGGCATGCCCTTGGACATAATTTCATAACTGTGCTGCAGAGTGTGGCTGCTGTCAGTCAGTGACACACACACACACACACACACACAGAGCCACACATACACAACACAAACCTAGTATCTAGATTGAGTTTTCGCACTCGGTGATTGGACTTGATATGTTCGTCATGGTTTACGCACAGCATCCCAAGCTCTTTGAGACTCAACATACTGCATAGGCTGCGCAACAGCACCTGTAACGCGTGAGTCTACCCAGAAGCGTCACATTTGAAATAATAATACCAGATCATCCGTGGAAAGTGAAGTGAATGAATGCATGGTGCATCATGTTGCAGATCATTCCAACATAGAAATCATTAGAATGGACACGAATATTAATTGTTACATCTTTCCAAATGATGTGTGTCTTACAAATACATCCATTAACTGTTAAACTGAGATTGTTGTCTTTTAAAAACATCAATTTAATCATATTTAACTGTCAGTGAAGACAGGCAGTGTGGTTTTCCGTGCATGTTTGTCACTTCACAGAGGAAATACAAAAAAAATCCGACAGTGAAGTCTGCTGAGAGGGGAAGCAGCAGGCGGTTAAAATCGATGTTAAAATTTAACAAAAAATTGGAGTAAAAGACTGCATGTCACACCGACTGTACGCCCGGCCAAAGCGGTGCTGGTATTACATGCTGTAATCTGGCATTCACACCTTTTTTCCCTGTCGTTCTCTGATGGTGCATTTCTTCCCTGATAAAGGCGGTGTGCTGCGATGCATTTAACATCAATCACATCCAGTGCGCGGGGCGCGTATAGTCTTCTGACTATCAGTTGGAAAGTGCTCTCGCCTCGGGTGTGGGATATGTCCTTTCTCCGCTTTATTATCCCGTAAAAATCTGAACCTCTTCTTTTTTTCGCAGGGAGCTGTATGAGCGAGAGGCTCTGCTGGACATGCCGTTTATTTCCCATTCGCACACGTTCGCCTAAAGTTGGGGACTTGAGACTTTCAGCACCACTTTTTCCGTGGACAGCGCTCGCGATGATTTTGGGGAGATGGAGGCAGCCTCGAAATGCGTGTAGATTCCTGTTGGATACTATTCAGAAACAATGTTTAGATGTTGGTTTTAAGCCATAGCTGCTCAGGAAATCCTCCCTTCACATCCTGATACACTCAACAAGAGACGATTTTTTGCCTTGGATATGGGTCAGTTCTTATGAAAGGATTCTTCGTGGACAGGAGAAAGGGGTAAGTAAAGCCACCCATGCTGCAAGAAATGGGTCATTTACGACTATCAGATGTTTTTTTAATCAACAACGTGACTTAAATTGACTTCAGGCAGAGTGTTGGAAAGATGCTGACAATTAGAGTCCATGATACAAATCAGGGACTGCAGGGGAAACGTGTTTCATGTATGTTTTAGTCCTGTTTGATACTTAAATTATTCAAACATCCGTAATGTTATGACAGTTTGGGAAATTTAATCTATGTTTTGGTTCTATAAAATGAAGGAGTGCAACGCCCTGGACTATAAGTGCATTGATTGTTTTTACGCGTTAAGGCGCAGCGTTTTGTGTGGAGCTCTGTGCCTCGCTGCGCTGCAGAGGCGCCTGAAGTCTCACAAAATATGATAAAAGAATGACTCAATATCGAAACTGCTGGAGCTGCAGGGTTTTAATGCAATTATAGTTCTAGGTTTTGAACACACAAGCTTTGACCAAAACCATGGAAAAACCGTTTTTTTTATTTAACACAAGCCGATCTAGTTTGACTTTGAAAGGCAACAATAGGATGCAAACAGCCGCTTCATCATCGCTCCTGCTCCCCAGATTTATCTCTCTCATCCCCACCTCTCCCTTCGTGTCTCCCTCTCAGCCCCTGAAACAAGTTGAGTCACGCAGGGGGAGCACCCTGGCTG
>OOFC01024028.1:0-21323 GCA_900323345.1 Pseudochromis fuscus | reverse complement strand
CACCAGGCTCCAGGTCTCAGCGCCACTCCACCTTCCTGCCCTGTCATCTATCACCAGTGTCTGCCTTGTCAGGACCCCTGCATCTCTCACCACCTGGCTCAACCCGGATTCTTCGCTGAGAGGCCAGGCCGACCGCCGTCAGACCTCCAGAGTCCTCCAAAGCATTGCATTGTGTTCCCTCAGGAGGGGACTGACTAGGAGGCACTTAGCAGTCTCACAGCCTCCAGACTGCTGTCCTTTAACAAGAGCAGGAAAAGTGACCCAAATTAGAGCGAAGTGATGTCTCAAGATTTCTGGGTCTCACTTTACACCCATTTACTGCCACAGAACAGTGTCTTGGGACTGAGTAGACATTATAATTGACCGGTGACATTGTTCACATGTGATAGTACTGTAAGTGACTCATCAGCCTGAGATAGCTGTGAGTGGAACTAAGATGGTATAATATTTTTATATGGCAGATACAAAGTCATCTTAGCAGATGAGATTTCTATCATCATCCAAGAAAAAAAATGTATTTTCGTCAACGCCTTACAATAAGAATTTGTAAGTAAGAATGTCTTTTTTTTAACACCTTAGAGGGTTGTTCATTACCCTGCTTTCATAGCACTCACAACCCCATTAAGAAGGATTGTCAACGTTGCACTTTTGATATCATGCATTGAGACATTTCCAACATGCAGGATAATCAACCGAGGAGATATTTTTCTATTTGATGCATTTTTATAATTTCTTAGCGAGAATTGTGTTTCCGATGTAAAGATGAAAAACAACCAAACTTTTGCATATAGTGTGCAATGTCTCTTAAGCAATACCAACAATATAACATTCATTCCACTTTTCCATGCAGCGAGCCTTGTTCCATTCAGAAGTGGCCAAAGAAAAGTTGCAGAGACAGAAACCTTCAACAATTTTAGGTTCTTGTGCAGTATTCATAGTCATGTCGGACTTTTTGTCACCTCAGAGCCCTATAGCCTTTTTCTGTGTTATGGCAGCTTCGTGCACAGTAGACTGCACAGACCAAATCAGATGCATTGACATTGTTACGTTGCTATAAAACTCATCATGAATTTACATTTGAAGGATTACATTTATGTTTCTGTTGTAACTTTTAATATAAACCCACTCACCCCATGCCTTTATTTAGCTTTTCACGCCATTTATGAATGGGTCACTATATGACTTGACAGCACACGTTTCTCTGTGTAATGAAGCGTGTTATTTACAGGTCGTCTGAACGTGTTGAGTTGGAACAGACGGAGTTAAACGCTGTGTTCTTTAAAGAGGAGGTGTGATGAAACTTTAACTGGGCGGATTGATGTCGGAGGTATAGTGGCTAGCTGTAATACAGTGGCACTTAAGGAATGATCAGATCTTTTTGACCCTTGTCAGTGCCTTATCTGAACCTGCTTGTAAACACAAAATGTTCACTGCCAAAGCGGAGAGCTTCCTAAGGCGAGCAGCTGTTAGTAGAGAGCACACACAGGATTTGCTGAAGTTCTTTTATATGAAAAAAAAAAAGATTATACTGTAAATACATATTGTTCTGCACTTTTGTATGAAATTTCTTTTACATTATATACAAATCTATTTGATGAAATAGCTACGTTATACAGTAGATTGTACTGTGATTTAGACAGAAGTATGTATGATTGTCTCTTTGAGAGCTGGCGGGCCGTATGAAAAGGCTGAGAGGCTTTCGATTGGGACAGAGTTTCTTTTGTCTTAATGACGAAGCCTTGAAACATGAAATGTATCAAGTCAATGATCTTTTGTACATTTAACTTAATAAATCAAAGGTCCAAGACTATTTTTCTGTGTGACTTTGTCTTGTGTTGTGACAAATATCAGTTTTATTTCTTAAATTATTTAACTTATATGCAATTTTATTATTACATACTCCATTAATTCTAGTTTACATTATTTATTATTGATTTTTTTTTTCCCTCAAGAAATAAAGACAATGTTTACTTGGCCTTTGTTTCAATGACCATGGACACTTTCACATTATTTTTTGTGATGTGTTTTTCTGTGTAAATGAGGAAATTTTTTCCCAAGGTTGTCTATATACACATAAACATAATAATAATACATGTATAATGATTATATCATTATATAATGATATAATATAATGAAAAAAAAACAGAGCTGGAAGATGTAAGGAAATGTGCAACAACAGTTTTCCTTTATTTTTCTCTGACACACATCATAAGTCACAGTCTGAGGACATTATGTGTTTATGATAAACACAATAATCATAATATAGTCTGTTACAGAATGTAACACATAATATCCAGAGAATACATACAGATTGAACTCTAAATGGACAAAGACGCAAGTTTCTAAAATCTGAATGAAAGTTTGATAAATAAGAATAGATAAGATGAGGACTTTATTGATCTCACATCAAGGATTTTTTTGTCACAGCATCACTAATAGAAACAAAGTACTAGGTGCAAAAATAGAGTAAAAAAGCTAAAGAGAGGATAAAAAATCTGGATGTGTAGAATTAAAAATATATATTTCCCTTTCAATTACACATTTATAAATACAAGGTTGTGCAGTGATAGATTAAAAGTGATTGGTTGAGAAAAACAAAACAAAAACATAAGCATACAATTATTTGTCAGTTAACACACAATTTACTAATTGAACAAGATTTTTTTAAATGTACTTTCAAGATTAAACTTGAATTTAAGTTTTACCCCGATATTTAAAAAATAAATGTGAAATTAATTAGGATACATTTTTGAATGGTCTTTAAAAGTATTGAGGAAAAAAATCTCGACAAGTTTTGTAGCATTCAAAAAAATACAGGAAACTATCTTTACGTCTCCATGTAAATTAAACAAATTCCGATGTAGAAAACAGACGCATATCAGGTCAGTCCAGAGCATATACAGTCTATGATAAACAGACAGTAGTAAAAATAGTAACATTTTATTTTTGGTGTAAAAACAAATCAAACAGCAGCTGTTAGAAAACAACCTTACAAAACCTGGTGTTTTGTAACAGCGTGGCTGGGAACGTGACATCGGGAGGAGAGCAGCACGCGGCGGGAGAGAGACAGAGACAGAGACAAAGACACCGACTGGAGTGAAGGACACATCAGTTCTCTGATACAAGACAAGTCATTTATTTATTTCTGGTGTTTCAGATACAACTACTGCAGACTGCGGTGTGAAGGGAACATGTCTGCTGCCCGTACTGTCATCTGTTTACTGAGAAACGACCTGCGGCTCCACGATAATGAGGTAACAGTGACGTCATCTAATTTACTGCCTACATGAACGTATTTAATTGACTTTTTGTGCATAACATTCAACATTAGTCTAACAGTTCCCATATGTTTTATATTTATATTTTACAGCAGCGTCAAGTTTCAGCTGTTGTTACGTTCACAGCAACAACAATGTTACTTCCTGCTTAAGTATTTCAGAATAAGAGTCTCTTCCTCATCGTTAAACTCACAAAAAATGACTTCGTCCGTTGCTTTTCAGTCACACTTTACAGTTTTATGTCTTCCTTAACGTAAGCTAAAGCTAATTACTACAATGAGCAATACTGAATAAGTCAACATTTACCGACTTCCAGTTATATTTTTCAAAATAAAAGCCAAATTAAAAATAACTTGCATAAGAGCAAAATAATGTGCATTTGATTACTTTCTGAGTTTCTGAAACATTTTTTTAAAATTGCTGTAAGTAGGGCACCCTATTCAGCTTACCTTAAAAACATTTAAATGAAAATGTATTTTGTCAAAGGTTTAACTTCAGATGTAGGATTCAGAAATATTTTTTGAATATAATTTAAGATATATTTTAAGGTTTATTGTACTTAAGGTAAGTTATTCCACACATTATGTGATCCAAAAGTCACCCGTTCTGAAGACTCCATCTGTAGTACAACAAAAAGAAGAAGGAAGGTGCTGTTTTATATTTGCTGTTGCTTTTGCAGTCTGATGACATCGTATTCTTCTTATGCAGCTTTTCCACTGGGCTCAAAGAAATGCAGAGTACATCATCCCACTGTACTGCTTCGACCCCAGACATTATGTGGGAACTTACAACTACAACCTACCAAAGACTGGGCCATTTCGGCTGCGCTTCTTACTGGAGAGTGTCAGAGACCTCAGAAACACACTGATCAACAAGGGCAGGTAATTAATCTGTCCCTCACTGACTGATCTTCCTGTATGTTACCTGAAATTCATGTTGTACTTTATTCAGATGTTCTCCACATCTCAGTGTTGGAAAACCCACAGTCTATTTACAAGGTTTTTCAGTGCTAGTGAGCCTTTGTGTCTGTCATTGCCACACATTGGTGCAGACCCTGTCCTCAGCTTTCTAGGATTTACACGTGTTCCCGGATCAGGACACACCTGGACTTACAGCAGCGTATGTTTACATTACCATTGCTGCTGCTGCACACTGTTCCAGTCACCTTTTCCGGTCAACTAGCCCTCTACGCAGGATGCAGCTTGCCTGGCATGGTGTGAACTCGTGTGTGTGTGTGTTTGTTTATTTTTATGTGTGTGTGTGTATGACAGCAATCTCGTGGTGAGGCGAGGAAAACCAGAAGAGGTCGTCGCCGAGATCATCAAGCAACTGGGCTCTGTCAGCAGTGTGGCTTTCCACGAAGAGGTAGGTTTAGGTCACTTGTCTCTTTTTAGAGGTTATTCAGTAATTGCATCTTTATTACACTGCCCAGTGATTCGGACACAGTTTTACCTTCATGTGCTCCTGTCTCAGGTCACTTCAGAAGAGCTGCATGTGGAGAAAAAGGTGAAGGAAGTGTGTGCACAGATGAAGGTCAAAGTTCACACCTGCTGGGGGTCCACACTGTACCACAGGGATGATCTTCCCTTCCCCCACATGTCCAGGTGAGAGAGGATGCTGGTAATCATTCACCACTGTCTCTGTAAGTTTTTTGTTCTTGAGGTTCTTTCCCAGAAAGCCTAATGCATGAGGTTTCTAAAATTTAAAGCATCTAATTACTGCTCAACATGCTTTTTGGTTCTGAAGTTTGCCTGAAGGGGACTACAGAGATGAAGCAGTATTTTCGTGAATGATATGCTGTAGGTTAAGAGGTGCCCTGTGTTTTGTCAGGCTGCCTGATGTGTACACTCAGTTCAGAAAGGCAGTGGAGACCGAGAGCAAGGTGAGACCTGTGTTCCCGACCCCGGACAAGCTGCATCCCCTTCCCCCAGGGCTGGAAGAAGGAGCTGTTCCCACAGCAGATGACTTGCAACAGACAGGTGAAAATAATAAATCCTCGTATCTCATCTGCTCCCCGTAAATGGTTTCGTTCATACGCTTTCCCCTCGTGTCTTTATTTTTTGTGCATTTGCAGAAATAATCAAACTACTCCAGCATTTGTACCACCAAGGCACATTCTTGTACATTTATTTTTATGTGCTTATTAAATTGACTTTGTGTAAATGTCTTTACATGCTGCTGGCAACACCGAAGCACAAATTGCTCATTTTATGTGGCGACTCTATTAAGTAAATCCACCCCTGCTGTTTTCAGAATTCAATAGGCAAACTGCTGAGCACAGATTTCCTCATTAAAAGCCAGCGAGGGAGCCGACTCGATAGCTCAATTTCCATGTATATGATTAAGCTTTTACGACTCTGTCTATAGTTAATGTACATCAGAGAATGTTTAACATGTGTGAGGCTGACATGCTTCTGTTGTTTCATTCTTCCAGAGCCTGTGACTGATCCTCGCTCAGCCTTCCCCTGTAGCGGTGGGGAAAGTCACGCTCTGGCCAGACTTAAACACTATTTCTGGGACACTGTGAGCACAAAATTAAATAAATAAAAATCCTATAGTAATGCATTATCTTCTATGCCAGTGCAATAAATAGATATACTGTATATTGTTTGTTTTTTAGGATGCAGTTGCGACTTACAAAGAGACTCGTAACGGCTTGACTGGTGTGGATTATTCCACTAAATTTGCGCCTTGGTGAGTGTTGTTGTATTGTTTCCTCTACCCTGAGTTTAATACCCTGTGTAAATAATTCCTATAAATATAACTCTAATGGTTCAGTGTTGGCATCCTGCAGGCTGGCGATGGGTTGCATTTCCCCCAGGTACATTTATCATCAGATCAAGCAGTATGAGAGGGAGCGGACAGCTAATCAGAGCACATACTGGTGAGTTTACACACTGGTGCATTATATGAGTGACATACTAAACTATAATTATCCTGTATTAGCACCATATTGTTTGCAAGCTGTTTCACTGGGGTCTCTGTAGTTGGTAATATAAGGAATTTTATATCTAAACATCACCATCTCTATTCAGTTATAAATAATTCAAATCTGTCTTAATTTTCTAATGATCTTCACCTCTGTTTCACAGGGTCATTTTTGAGCTTTTGTGGAGGGACTACTTCAGGTTTGTGGCTGTGAAGTACGGAAACAGACTGTTTCAGGTCAAAGGTAAAATGCGTTCAACTTATTATCATCACATGTTGCAGTAAATGAATGTAAAGCTAATTTCATGGTGATCACAACTAAGGGCTTCAGGACAAATCTGTGCCATGGAAGAGAGACATGAAGCTGTTTGATGCTTGGAAAGGTTTGTACCATTTCTGCAAGATTCACTAAATATTCTTTATTAAAGATCCTCCATTGAACCTGTGTGTTCACAATGTAGATGTGTGAATGTGTTATATTTGTTCTCACAGAGGGACGCACAGGGGTTCCCTTTGTTGATGCCAACATGAGAGAGTTGGCGATGACGGGCTTCATGTCCAACAGGGGGCGACAAAATGTTGCAAGCTTCCTCACAAAGGATCTGGGCCTCGACTGGAGGATGGGAGCTGAGTGGTTTGAGTACCTTCTGGTAAGGAGTACAGGCCATGTTGTCATATTATTATGCAGTGAATTATTTCATTATTGAGGTTTTGTGGGATTTCAGTTCAGTTCAGTTCAGTTTGTTTTTTATTGTTAGATGTTGATACTCAGAAGTATCTCTGCCTCATCATTTTAACTTTTCCCCCAAAGATTGACTACGATGTCTGCAGTAACTATGGCAACTGGCTGTACAGCGCTGGTATAGGAAATGACCCCAGAGAGAACAGAAAGTTCAACATGATCAAACAGGGCCTCGACTACGACAGTAACGTAAGTTTGAGAACAAGTATAAACTGTTAGTTTCATTTCCCTTGAAGTCTGTCTGGAGTTTAATTTTTTCCACTCCAGCACAAAAATGTGACACTTTGGTGATGGAAAAAATACATTTGTAGTCAATGATTTATTAATTACTGCTGATGTGTCTACTTCAGGGTGACTATGTGCGGCAGTGGGTCCCAGAGTTGCAGACTATCAGAGGAGCTGATGTGCACACACCCTGGACCCTGAGCTCTCCCGCGCTGTCACGTGCTCAAGTGTCGCTTGGTGAGACGTACCCCGCCCCCATCGTCATAGCGCCCGAATGGAGCCGACACATTAACAAGAAACCGGTAGGTGTTTGAGAAAAGGGAAGTAGATAGTGTTACTAAAAATATATATACTTTTTCATCCATTAGGGCTGAAAACGAAAATGGTTGGATACAAGTTCATTTACTCAAGAACAGTTCATAACAGCAATTTTGGATTTATTTTACTTTAAACCTCTACTCTATAATCAAGTGTAATTACATATAATTACTCAGATACAATTTCTTTTTTACTTTTCAGGTCTTTTGTCAAATTTGAAGCTTTTTGTGAACTCATAAAACTCAATCTTAGATAACTTGTTAGATCCTGTTAGATCACCTTTACAAAAAGTTAGTGTGTTTCATGTAGTTCGCAGTTGCACCAGAGAAACAGTTCAGCCTCCAAACTTCTCAGATGGTTTCAAGTAAATATTTTTTGCTGCACAAAGAGATCAACCTATCCAATATTTAAAAAAAAAAGATTATAAAGAGTCAAAACATTTGAATAAATGATACATTTATATCACATAATATAGTTTTTCTTCTTTGTTGCCGTGTCAGTTATCTCACAACTCCTCAGATTTATCGTGACCCTTTGAAGAGGAACGTTCTGACTAAACCTATATCATTTTTAAATAATTAGCTCCACCTCCACCAGCTGCTAAAATTCTAATTATGGAATATTAAAAATAAGTATTAAATATATAAGGATTTTAAATTTTAAAATACGTCAGAAACTTTTTACTTGTAATTTCTAGACTTCTAAATGCAGTGCTTCCACTTTTTAATGCAGTATTTGCAGTTGTTGTATTACTATATTAACTTTAATAGGACCTGAGCATTTCCTCAGTATTTAATAGTTTTAGCTTTAGATGAAAAAGAGCATATGAATGGCCATTTTCTTAAAAACCACCATAAACTTTATTTTCAGGCTGGTGCAGGACCTTCACCAAGAGGAAAGAAAGGCCCGTCTCACACTCCCAAACAGCATCGAGACAGAGGCATCGACTTCTATTTCTCCAGGAGTAAAAACCTGTGACACGGTTCAAAGCAAACACCAAACACATGGAGGATTCACACTGCAGGGATTTCAGCTTGAACTGTTCATCTAAAATATACTCAATCATCAGTTTTCTTTGACAAACAGAGACTCTGCTGTGTTTTCGGTTGTGCACAGTAAAAGCCACTGTGTGGTTTTGTTTTGATACAGCAGATTCATTATTAAGGCCTGTTTGTTGATGTACAGATTTTTTCTAGAGGTTTTCTTCTGTACAGTTTGTATTAATTTTCATGCCTTGCTTGTTTGTGACGGTTTATGTTTTAGAAAAAAAAAAACAATAAATGGAAGTTTTTGTTATCGTCAGTCAGTAAATTACACCTTCATCAGCATTAAACTGTATCCTGAACTCATTCATTTCTGCTATTAACATAAACTGTATGTAAGAGATGGCTGTAGCCACAATATCAGTCACTGGTTTGTGGACTAGAAGGGAAGAGGTGGGCTATCTGAATGATCTGCATTCAGCCTGTGTGCATATTTGCATAATTTACGCTTTGGTTAGAGCCTAATAGTTTTGATTTTTCACAATATTGTTACTTCATTCAAATAGGAGAGGAAAGACAACTCTGAATAACCTTGTGCTAAACTTGTAGGTAGAAAGCATCAAGGAAGAAGTCTGTATTAACCATAGAAGAAGCCACAAATGACCATATTTGGATATGAGGGGAAAAGTGAGGAGGCGGGTCTCATTCTTGAACCCAAGGACACTGTCCAACATATATGAAACACGAGTTCACATGAATGAGGATCTAAAACACCTGTAAATCATTGGAGACCAGACCTGCCAATCAAACTAAGCATGCGCCTAAATCTTACTCTTTTCAAAGCCTATTATCTACCAAATGATGACATAATTTTCAGATGGACCACCAGATCACTGATAAGAAGAGTGGACTGTAGCAAATGGCATCAGAATTACTTGTTTCATGATTGAAAATGAGGGTTTTTTTTAATTGAAGTCACCTGGAGGTAGAGTTTTTTGGAGTCAGTATCTTGTGGCCTTTTACATTAACCCCATTTTTAGACCTCAAGATCAAAAAACGAGATAAATTACTCGTTGCTTCCTCGAGATAACAAGACTAATTTGTTATCTCTTGTCACTTTTTTAACTTTTCTCTTGAATTCAGTCTGTGGCTTCAGGTTGACCAAAGTTTACTCGTATGAATACAGACAAGAAAAAGGAACAGAAACACTCCAGTCCACATATATGCAACGGTCATTTCATTAACCAACAGAGACCTGTTTCCTCCCTGCTTCCCAGAATAATAATCATCAACACATTGACAATAGAAGTGGAAGTGCACTCTGTGACCACGTGGTTCCAGGAGGTAAATAGCGCGGCTCCTCCCACGTGTGACGTAGACACCGCTCGACATCACTTCCCGGTTTGTGCAAACAGGTAGGCTGAGCTGTGAAGACGACTTTCTGTTCCAGATCACATCCGTGAGTTATTATGTTTTCTATGTTACGGTTATAACTGAGTTCCCTCGTGTCCCGGAGACTTTGGGAAACTTTTCCAACATGGCCGGTAAGGATCCAGAGGTCGACCTGTGTACGATCCCTCTCATCGCGCTGAATGTGACTGTGAGGAAAAAGTTAGGACTTTATCTGAACCCCAAACACACCGTGGCCGCGGACTGGACGGCTGTTGCAGAGGCCATGGGCTTCACCTACCTGGAAATCAAAAACCACGAAACGTTTAAAAACCCCACGAAGACTGTGCTGGACGACTGGCAGGCCCGGAACACTGATGCCACGGTGGGGAAGCTGCTGTCGATCCTCGCCGAGGTGGACAGAAACGACATTGTGGAGGATCTTCGGCCTGTTATAGGTGGATTTTTATATTTTTTTCCAGCTTATGTCTCTTCTTTGGTAAAGATGAATAATGTGAACTTGTTTATAGCTTGAGCTTGCATCAGCAATAGTGTCCCTGTGCTTCCAGGAAGTGACTCATGTGTCCTGAATCCTCTTATTGCAAAAAACAAATATACACACATGATTGTAAATGTGTGAGGAAATATTGAGTTGAGAGAACTTTGTGTATTTTACAAACGCTAAAAAGTGAAATGAACAAAACACACACATTCAAAAGGGAGAAGAGGAAAAGTGAACTACACCCCTTCTCCATTAAATCATGTTTTTTGTAATATTCAGCCATCTTTATCTGTCATGAATGTTGAATTTTTCCTTTCCTTTAACTATTACTATATATTACTCAAAATCGTACTTTGTAATATATTGTTGAGTAATTACACATGTATATTTATATTATACTTATACTGCAGACCAATACACATTGATACTTATGTAGTGACTGTCACACCCCTTCTACACCCCTGTAGCTTGTGAGTATTATGTGTTTATAGATATTTCAAATCTGGGTCACATCCGATTATTTTATTTGTCATTTCCTTTTCTATAAAGCATACATAAAGAAGATGATGTACTGTTCTCCCAGCCGTCAGAAGTGTATTTAGATAATAAGTAAGTAAGTAACAGCAGCATCAACAAAACAGGAAAGGAAACACCTGGTTTGACAGCACAATATTTCAAGTGTGTGATAAGGGTCAAACTGGAACATTGCCACAATGTTGCATCACATGTTTTACAAAACCCTGTTGTGTTATTTCGCACCCTGTGAGTTTAAATGAATTTAATAGTAGCTCAAATGTAGAATTTTAAAACATTTTATCCACTTAAACATCCCCCCTGACTTACTGTCTGTATATATTTTTGTGTTTGTGTTGTTTGCACTTACATCAATGTTGTGGCACCAGATGAGGACGTCAGGAAGTACCGTGAGAACCTGAAGAAGAAGGCCGAGCCCCCAGTCCAGGTTCCTGAGGTGGACAGCTGTGTCCCTCGCACCCTGGAGAGGTTTGGCATCACCGTGGATGATGACCCTGATGGTGAGTATCTGTATAAGCCTCCTTTTTTACTTTCCTTTTCAAAACACTTTACACAGCTAAAAGTAAGTTTTAAAAATATACTCACAGTAACTAACAGTCTGCAGCTAATCTTTGCATCCGTTGCTGAAACATTATTGCAACAGCCTTTGCAGCACTTTCTTTATCTCTAATTTTCTCCACTCTAGTCACAGAAAAAAGAGCAGTGGTGGAAAATAATAATGGTGGATTAAAAAATAGTAGCAGGATTTCCATTTAATGCAACCATAGAGTCATGCTTTTCCAGATTTTAAAAGGCAACATTGTGCTGTTAACTCTCCTACATTTATCTTTATCTGATAGCAGTCTAAAAATGTATTCCCATCTATTCACCTACAACAGTAGACAGACATTTGCCTGAGTACTTCCCACATAAACAGGAAGAATAAGTAAAATTTTGTCTTTTTCCACTGCTTTTAATGAGGAAATGAAACAAATCCCAGAGACTACTTTATATCCTACTGCTTACAAGTGTGCACAAGTCCATGTTTTTTCTGCTGTTTTGCTGCAAAAAAACCTCCAAATGTTACAGTTGAGCATTTTTTATATTACAGAAATAATATTTGTAATGTATTTCAGTGAACCAGTTTCAGATAGTAGCAACGCTTTTTTCTGTGTTATCACGCAGGAAAAGCTCCATCTTATCTTTTGATCTTACAATTTATCTTAAACTATATTACACATCTGCACCATGAGGTCTGTTATGTCTTTCTGCACAGTTATTTTGCTTTTACCACATTTAATTTGTTTACATGTTGTTCCTTGGAGATAAACAAAGTTGTGTTACTGAATGTAATCGAACTGTATTGATTCCAGGTGCTCCTGAGATGTTTGATGCCTTCATCTGCTACTGCCAGAGCGACTTTCAGTTTGTCCATGAGATGATCCGGGAGCTGGAGGAGACGGAGTACAGGCTGAAACTGTGTGTGTTTGACAGAAACGTCCTCCCAGGTTCCTGTGTGTGGACCATCACCAGTGAACTCATTGAGAAGAGGTGGGGTATTCACACATACTCACAACAATTTCTGATTTGGCTTTTCATTTTAATTTTAACTATAGAAAATTGACTATGAAAAAACTATACAAAATAGGGCAGCCCTCTCTGATTTTTTTTTTGTTTGTTTGTTTTTGCAACACAGCTTTGTATTGTAATTCTGATGCAACACAAATTCCAAGTAACAGCCGTCTAGAGGTAATTCAAGCACAGGATGTGCACCAACCCACACTTTGTTCACAGTCAGCCAGAGATATGCTGTGGCTCTGTTAATAATCTGTGGCAAAAAGCATTATGGAAGGTTCCCAGATATAAAAACCATGAAAGCTTCAGTGATTATATAAAGCTAAACTTGAATAATAACACTTTCATTTTACATTCAGATATAGAAAGTCACCTGAGAGCAAGAAATCCACATTTTCTGTGAGCCAGCTTATGGCGCCTGTCTTAAAATCTTAAAATCTCCCTGTCTGGCTTTCACATTTTGCAAATGGCCATATGTTTTATGACCATCTGTGCAGGTGTAAGAGGATGGTGGTGGTGATTTCTGATGAATACCTCGACAGTGACGCCTGCGACTTTCAGACCAAATTCGCTCTCAGCCTCTGTCCTGGTAAAGTAGATATTTATTGATATTGTTCAACGTTTTCTTCCTTTTTCTGACACGTGCCCGTGTGTACATGTAACTTAGCATTTCTTCTTCTTTTGTTCTTTTCTGCCATTTCAGGAGCTCGAAGTAAGCGTCTCATTCCAGTTATTTACAAGCCCATGACAAAGGCGTTCCCCAGCATCTTGCGCTTCCTCACCGTATGCGACTATACCCGACCTTGCACACAGGCCTGGTTCTGGGTACGGCTTGCCCGGGCTCTCTCCTTACCATAATTGTGGACCAAACCAGTGCCTCTTTTAATTTCAGCATGTTGGACAGTGGCCACATATTAAAAGTCCAAGTTTGTGCTTGTAATTCGCCTACTACTGGCATCTTAACTCAGCTGTGATTTTACTGTGTATATATATATATATATGGTATATACTTCAATGCTTCTATTTGCATTCCTTTTCCTTCCTTATTATTATGAAAATCAGGCTGGACAAGGTTGCCATATGTGAGCTAAGTTGTCACTGCAAAAAGATGTCAGTATGTTATTAAAATTTCAAAAATTACATAGGTTTTGCTAGCTACTATTTTATATATATTTGTGTTGTGTGTTTTTTTTTTTGGCAGGATCTGTGTATATTTGAGACAGGGTGTGCTAAATGCTTTGCAAAAGCAGTTTTTTTTCGTCCTGGCCACTTCCTCTTATGAGTGAACTTCTAGATGAGCTTGAAGTTTAAGAGGAAGAGATATTGCGACTATGATACTTTCACATGTTCATCTGACACCTCTCTCTCTCTTGCCCACTTTATCTGTCACAATGCTGTTTTTACATGTAATTTTTGATGTGAAATTTTCAGAAAAGTTTTATAAAAAGTAAATTTATCATAACTTGAACAAATGGTCTGAAGATGATTTTGTCTAAATAAATGTGGTATATTTTTAAGGACAGTGTTTTATTATTTATTTTGCACATGTCCAGTGCAAAAATAGAAAATAATTTTAAATAATAAAATAAATGAAAGTGTAATCTATCTTCAGCTTGTCATGGTTATGAATGTAATAAAAAAAACGCCAGCAGAGGTCTCGCTAATTTAATGCTTTGAGGATGTACGACCGAATACAATTACAGTTAGCACATGAACGTCCAATCATAGGGCAGAGTACGTGGTACTGTCCAATCAGAGGACAGAATGTTCCTGGAGAATCACGCCTCTTTTCACAGACCAGAATGTGGAAATTAATTTTGCCCTAACTTTGGCCTGTCAGGCAGAACGTCACAGCCTGACAGATGCTCACGCACATTGTATTGATTAAATTCTTCTAAATAGAGAAGAAGCTGGAGTGCTGTGTTCTAATATGTACATAAAGAAGGGAGTTGTTAGCTGTATGAGATGATGTTGTGCCTGCAAGTTTTTACCTAGGGGAAAAAAATGACGAATAGACACACGCAGTCCGCCATTAAAAGTGTGGCGGAACCGCTGTGCTACGGCATGTTCTACTCATTTAAATATCCGTTGGTAGTCAAAACTGAAATAAAAGCTATGGACATAAGGGCGTATGAAATAGATAGCAAACGTTTCCGTGCGGCTAATGTAAAAAATAGTCGGACTCCTGTTAGAAACCTGCACTTCAGTCAAAATTAGCCACCAACCAACAGCGTTTAATTTCCACTTTAATGACCTCACTCAATATGTCTGCCAGATAGGGCCACATTCGCTCAGTAGGAATGCGGTAGGCGGGGCTGCTAGGCTAGTGTCAAACTTTGGGAATGACAGGAGTGCTGCAGGATTCGCAAAGAAGGGGAAGTGTCGCCCTTGTTGGTCCTGTTTGGATTACTTCTTTTTAGTCTTTGGATTCACCACCTTCCTACGAAATAGCACGGCCTCAGCAGATCCCCTCAGCCATGTCGGAGGACCCGAGCTCCCAACCCTGGTCCATCAACAAAGATGATTATGAGCTACACGAGGTGATTGGTATGTGATCTTTAGCTTGTTAGCGTATGTGTTAACCGACAGTTTGTGATTTTCTGCCGTTAGCTCAATAAATAATGGTGGCTTAAAACAAGCAAACACAAGCTAGTATCGTCCAACTGTTAAAACGAGCAGAAAGGCATCCTCTTTTTCTCTTGAGCTAGTTCGTCGCGTTTGGTAACTTGGCAATCCCAGCCGGGCGGTGTTGTGACTTCAGTGGAATACTTCCAGCAAGAGCGGTCACCCCGTCCACGGGGGCAACGCCGAAGTCGTAAACGAGTGTTATAACGTTACTCTCTTGTCAGGCTCTGACTATTTGCTGGAGAATAACTGCTTTCATTGAAGCAGATGTGTTTTCATGTGCACAGCTAGCTTGATACTTTCTTAAATGAACTACTAGCTAGAGGGCGTCATGTCTGTGTATTACTAGATATATTAACTGTATTGAATCGGGGTGATTGAGTTTAGACACAGCCCAATTTTTGAATAGATTTTTAAACAGAAGTAACATGACAGGTAACACGCTGTCAAAGTTATCTTGTTATTTCAGGGAGATCTACTGTACATCAAAGTATCTGCCTGTAACGTTACTGTATGTAACCAGCCAAGACTGAAACTTATGTGTTCACGCCCATCTCCATTTAAAATGCCCACACAAAACACCTATGGTGCCAATGCGAACTCCAAACATTATACCCCCCCCCCAGAAATTGGGTATTATTTATTTGGGCAATTTACTGCCTAAATTAATCCAGTTATGTGAGAGCTGTTTGCACAGGATTAGTCAGTATTATGGGGCTTTTAACCTCACAGAAATCTGGAAAAATCATTTAATAATTTGCATCCTCATTAAGACTTTGTCTGGGTTTGAACCTGCAAGCATGTTACCTGTTGTTGGGAGAATATTAACAATGCATTTCTCTGTCAGATCCTCCAGTGTGACAGCAGGCATATGACACCTTTACATATATTTGTGTCATTTGGACCTGTCCCACCTTTGGCTGAATTTGTTGAGAAATAGGGAGAAAGAATGAGTGTGTAGCATATAAGCAAAGTATTGTTCTCTTAAATCACTTAGTTTCTGCCTCTGGTTTACTTTACCCGAGCGGTGCGTGCTTCCTCCACAGGGAATCTGTGTGTTTATAGAGGGTCCCCTTTTTGCAGGCCATAAATCAGCCTTTTGTGTATTTTTAAACAAGTTTAATTTAACTTTACCCTATTTCTGCATTTTCCCTCAGTTTCTTGAAAAGTTTTTTTTAAATGGGGCACCACACAAGATAACACCCTACAATTTGGCATGCACAACGCAATAAAGCCCCTCTTGTATAGAAACCAGTTCTGTGCCATTTTCTTCTGCAGGTTTAACACAAATTGCCCACATAGGTTTGAAACTGGTGAGGTTATTTCAGGGTTGGACTGCAGCATGCTTACTGTGCTCAGGTTGAGGTCAGGGGATCACGATTATCAACTTAGCTTTGGAAATGAATAGTGCAGTTTGCCTCATTCCTACCCCTCATTTTATAAATTACCCAAAGCCGATTACAGGTTGTGTTCCTTAAATATGAGAGGAGCTGGTTTACCTTGTATATCCTACATTAGCATAACCCCTCAGTGTGAGGCTTTGTCCCCAGGCTTTCTGTGAACACACATTAAAGAAGAAAACTCCTCCTGTACGACATCTGCTTCTGTTCATCTGAAACCACCTTGCCAACAGTCCTGTGGAGCTTTCTCTCTCTCTCTATCTCTCTGTCTCTTTTTTTAAGAAGTTGAACTTTACATCTGAGATGCTGCAATTTCCTCTTCGCAGGTTAGAAAAACAAACTTTCCATTCCTTGTTGTGTGCGCTGTTTAGTTCACGATGAAGTTAAGTATTTTAAACCCTGAAGAAGAACTTCTTCTTCCTGTTCTTTTCATGTAGACCGGGAATCACCCTGAATCACTCATCCTGCTTTGGCCTCAGGGTTACATAGGGTCAGTTTTCCCGATGAATCATCCCTTCGATTTAATGTCAGAAAAAAGTAAAAAAAAAAAAAAATCATGGCAAAAGACTATGTCCCAAGATTATGTCATCAAGTTGTTCATTTTGTCTAATCAGCACATCAAAACCTCAGGCGACAAAGACAAGAAGAAGAAGAAAACACTGAAAATATTTGGCCTTTTTTTTCTTCAAGAAATTACTTAATTGTTTATTAAAATAATTGCAGATGTTTCTGTTGATGGACAAATCCACACCGACAGGTACCAGTAGCAGATCAGAGCAGAAGCAAGAGAGACTCCCAGGCCTAAAGCCATCTCTGATCCCCACCCGACCACAAACTGTTGGAAGATACTGTATATACTGTTTCATTCCAGGGAGATGCTTACCACAGACAGATCTCTTACTCAGCCCAGAGGCCTGGTGTGGTGTTGAGGATGGCCCTGCATACCCAGCATGCCCAACCGAGCTATTGTTTTGGTAACTTCCCCAGGGAAAGAGGACTTGTTATTACATGGTTCACACCCACTCTTTTCACCCCACTGAGCATTGGATCATACTGGACAGAGCCCATAGGAAAATAGTGCAGCTCTCTCTCTCTCTCGTTCTCTCTCTCCGGTCTTGGATCATACTTTGGATCATTCGCGTTGGCAAATCTGGACTGGAAACTTTCTGCTCCCACTGTTTGTATCCACCGGCAACCATGTTTCCTCCCTCTCGCCTGCTCTGTCCCTCACATGGTTTTTACCGCAACAGCTAGCGAACGTCTCTGTAATTCAATGTTGACTCAGTTTATAGAAGCCTACATCCGGGGCTATCGAGGAATGCACAGCTAAAAGGCTTGTGGGTGCCGGTGTGGTTGCTAGTCATGTGTTACATTTCTGGTTGCACCTTTGAATAATCTGTGGAATGTGAGCCAGGTATGCAGAGGAAATGTAATAAAAGACAGCTGACGTCAGGCGCTAAACTGGCCTGGTGAGGCCAGGAAAGACAAACTGGGAGCTGCCACCACGCCGCTGGTCATATACCTCATGAAGGAGGACATTGACACAGGCCTTACATAGTGATCTGTTCCAGGAAGAAGCTAATTCAAGACCAAGCTAATCTGATAAGATATTTATTCTACGGTCACTGTGCACCTTTTCATAGTGTCAAAAAAAAAGTCAACTAGAACAGTGGAGGTTCTGTTCCTAGTCTTATTTTGACCAATATTTTCTCTTTTTTTTTTAGGTAAACGTTGGCCCAGATGTGAAGTGTGCTTTTTAACTTCAGTCTACAACTCATAACTTTGAGATTCATAATAATAGAGAATAAGCAAAACCACATCTGGCTCATAGAATCCACAATACGCAAATACAGACAATACATAGGTACTGCCAAGAAAAAGGAACCATAAAAGCGTCGTGCATTGTGCAAACTTGCTGGAGTTAAATTCTCCTGGTATTTTTATGATCTTTTTAAGCTGCTTTATTAACCCTTGAATGGGAAAGCACACATAAATAATTGGAGAATTTAATTATTTGCTATTTTCTAATGTATATGTGCTGAAATGACACAATTTCATGATTTTAATGCATTTTTATTTTCCAAAGCATACACGTTTGCCCATTTAGAAGAAGTCAATTTAAAATTTTTCTCCAAGTTGAGTGTTTAAACAAAACAAAAAAAATACTCTTTTCTTTTATATTTTGTATCCTGAATTATAAGAAAGTGGAAAAAGTTGATCACATATTAATCAAAACTTCACAAATATATCTGTGGGAGATTATCCTAGTTTTATACACTTCACTCCAGGAATGAATATTAAAGCTGTGAAAATGTGTCATTATTTTTGAGCAAGAATGTACAAAATCATCCTTAAAAACCATTATTTTCTCAAACAGGATCCTCCTAAAATCTTATAAACATGAACAAATAACTAATGACTAATGTCTTTATTTCAGCTATTTTGAATTTTGATACAAATTCTGAGTATATATTTCAATTGTTGGGATTAAATTGCATGATCATAGTCAAATGACAGTATCCCCCAAGACACAGAAACCATTTGAGGGTTAAATGTAATTATTTAAAATGCATTAATTTAGTCTGTGTCCTAATCCTGTTGTTCTCCTTAGTGTTCGTCTCTGTTTTGCTATTTACTTTGTCAATAGACGTCATGGAACCAGAATAAGAGGAATGCAAGCTTCTCATATTCAGTGTCGACTCCCAAAAGAGCAAACATGTCAGCTCCCAGGTTAAGTGCTCACTCCAGTGTTTAAATGAGAAATCTTTAGTCGTTCACGTCCCATTGACACACTGCCAGGTTACAGTGTAACACACACAAGGGCTCCCAATCCAGACTTGTTTTGAGGAAACACTCAAGCATGCTTACACAAAACACTTTTTTAAAAGATCATGAATGTTTTGACAATGTTTCTGTGCATTTACAGAAGTGATCGAGTTGTTGCAAACCATCTCGAAAAGACCTTTAGCTCCGGAGCTGTACGAACAGGCTGTTGCATGTACATTGTATAAAGACATATTTGAACAAAAATCACTGAGTGAAACCTGAACTTAAAGCTGTGTTTAAGGATGAGATTGTGTGAGCCTGAGTGTTTGCAAAAACCTTCGGGATCAGTTCCAGCTCATGACTAATTGCTGGAATAATTATAGATGTTAATCACAGGAAACAAAGAGGAATCACTGACACTCTATCTGCTGAGAATTTCTTACTTACTTTTAGATTCATTGGTGTTTTTTTGGCTGGAGTTCTGACACAAAAGGAAATGACGCAATGAAAAATTTATTGTAAATATAATCAAACATGAAACAAGTAAACAAACCAAACAGTTCAAGTAGCTCAGTATGTCTCAGCCACGTCAACACGGCACATTTTCAGCTGACAGCTGGATCATCTTCATTGGATTTCGCTTAATGAGGTAACTCAATATATAGATTTAATTTTGTCATCCACTTTCACAACAACTGAAATGCTGTACTCAGACCTCTGGAAATACAAAAATATCAACACAAGGACTTTTGAAGCATTAGTTTTAATTTGCGTGGTTTGACAGTAAATATAGCTGACTCATTCATTTTTAAATTAATTTTACATGAAAAGAAGAAAATAAAACCTACTGCTTTATATGCAGCCTTCATGTCTGTGCCAGGCTGCTTAGCAGATTAGATGTTGGCCTGAGTTCTTCAAAGCCCTGGCACTTCTGCAGTGCTCGCCTTTTGTGAGTGCGCCTCTTTTGTGTGCGTCCTCTCATTCTGATGGAAAGGTTGGCGATGATGTGTCGTCTGTGAGAGTGACTGAAATGTGACGGCGTGGGGCTTATTTTGTAAGAAAGGACATTTTAGTGAATTATGTCTGTATAATGCTTTATTTCTGACTTATTCTTAGTTCACTAGTGGTTAGTGATACTTTGGTTAGCAAATATGAGGACAGGAATGATCAGTGTTCAGCCTGTGTGCATATTTGCATAATTTACACTTTGGTTAGAACCACAGATTGTAAATAGAGATGGACGAAGTAACAGGAGCTCAAAAATGAGGCCAATGCGGAAGTGCAAAGAAAAAGTGCAATACTCCTGATGGCCACTAGGCTCCAAACAACTGGCTTCAATTGATTTAAATCCAAACATTGTCATTTTCAGTCATGAAATCCAATAATAATAAAAAAAAATTCCCCACAAGTCATTCTGATGACATTAGCCAAAGTCAACTCTTCTTATCAGTCTTGTTAGTGTCCAATGAGACCAGTCCTGAACTCGAGTCTCATACAGATTGAGTAGCGTCTTCAAGTTCAAGGGTTTAATCCCGCCTCTTCACTCCTCCCTTCATATCCAAATATGGTCACTTCTGGCTCCAAACAGCCAACATGGTGATGGTCAAATGCTGATCTCCGAGTGCCCAGTCCACGAACCAACACAAGATGTCACTTTAGCTTTGTATCTTATATACAGTCTATGGTTAGAAGTCGTTATATTTCATAGTAATGTAACTGCATGCAAACCTCAGAGGTGTGACCACTCTGAATAACCTTGTGATAATCTTGGAGGTAGAAAGCATCAAGGAGGAGCAGGTCAATATTAACTCAACTCAAGGTTTTTCCAGATTGGGCTTCTACCTTTTGACCTTGCCTGCTGTAAACCCAACAATCTTCCCATTTTTCCATCTTCCCCACACACCCACACACACACACATGCAAGCACACATGCTCTGCAGCTTGTCCAGCCACCCCTGACGACTGGCTGTTTGTTTGTGTGGAGGAATTTACACTCCAGTGTGCGCAGGGAAACTGGCTCTCTGTGGTTCTGCCAGGGCTGAGCTCCCTATCACTGGCCAGCCTCCAGAGGTTTGTTGG
>OOFC01024027.1:56557-88030 GCA_900323345.1 Pseudochromis fuscus | reverse complement strand
GTCAAGCTGCACCACAGACTTGTGGAATAAGTATGCAAACCCCCTCACCTGCATTTAACTAGCATAAAATTATATATTATTTAGTAGTGGCAGTGAAATGTTCTCAAGGAATGTGACAGTTTTTTCTCAGTGAATCAGTGAATCTATTCAACATCAGGAAAAAAAAAAAACAGAGAAAAAAATGTCAAAATGACAGTTTCACATGTTCTTTTTTTTTGCAGAATCTACAAAACATCACAGCTGAACAAAAAAACATGAAACCAGAGAATGTTTCTGCTTTTTGAGCCACCGATCAGTTATCAAGAATAGTTCCAGATTACTTTTCTGTTGATTGTTTCAATAATTAAGTTTGCAGGTGTGAGGCATCTAAAAATGGCAGTGTTTGATGTGTAAATAATAATAAAAGAAACTCCATGTTTTTATGTTGAAAATGTAATGTGTCATCGAGATGAAGGTGATGGTGGTGACAAATTTGAATCTCCAAAGTAACTTGAAAGAACAGCCTTCATGTGAATGCACTGAGCAAAAATAAGGTTCATGTGAAATGGACGAAAAGTGGCTTTCTCCCAAGATGGAAAGTGCTCAAACCTTAAAGATTGTACTTCAGCACAGGGCCTGAGTACTTGTTACTCTCTCCCACTGCTGCAACCAACATCCACTGTCCACACACACACACACACACACACACACACATGGAGGTACATGTTCAATCAACCCCCCTCTTGTTTCGAATGTCTCACTGCTGTGTGCTTAAGGCAGAGAACATAAGGTTCATGGTAAAGTCGGCTATAGGATGTGCGTCAAAGGTTAATTATAATGAAGAAATTTCCACATAAATAATTAAACTACGATTAATTATTTAAATTCTTGCACATATCTCCTTACTTTTCAATTATTTCACAGCGCATATTCAAGAGCAACCCCACTATAATTAATATCCATATAATGGCTATCTAATAATTATAGTTAATGTGAGTGCTTTCTCTCGGAGAGAGAATCGTGCTCATTTTTGACTCAGTGGTTGTCTATATTTACTTGCATTGTTTCCAGTCAGGTTTCCTCTGTGCTGATAAATAGATCGTGACCATAGATGAGAACAGTTTTCTACAAAACCACACAAACTCTAAAACGGATATACCAGTGACAGTTTCAGCGAGTCCATCACAGAAGTAGGTAAAAATAACATCAGAGCATGTAAAATGTCATTAAAACCACACTTGCTGCAAATAAAATGATTTACCACTGTGCTGTAACTGCGTGATCATGCTTGTCTGATCGCAAAATGTGTGTGTCTGCGTGCGCGGCCAGTGTGTGTGTGTTTGGCTAGAGGAGAAATCTACTGGGGTGAAGAAGTAAGTATTCCCCACCCTGGGTGTGAAATTCATGTAGGTCTGTGATGGTTTGTGCAAATGGAGTGAGGGCACAGGCTGTGAAAACCTAATGCAATTTGATTAGAAGTTAACCGCAAAGCAATATTTTTCTTGCCTCACTGCGCTGAAAGAAAAAAAAAAAGAGAACTATTTGCTTTTTTTTCCCTGTGTGGGTGAAAGTGAATGAGACTGACTGATGACCAAGCCTGGAGCGTTGTGTTCAATTACTAAACAATAACATCTCGGTCATAATTGGGATTTCAGGTGAGGCTGCTCAAGGACTAAATATTGAAAAAACCCTGTGAGAAGATTGCACTAAAACTTCACTTCATGTCATGCTTTTTCTTTTCACTGGAATAAATGCAGCTGAAGCTTGGGTTGATTTTGTATTCACAGGAGAGCATTTTCAGTCAGTCCCCATGACTGGAGAGAGAGATTACACACAGAATAATGAATTACAATATATCATGTCATAGTGGTGGAACTGTACCAGCTCCTGCTGTCTTTTATTTGATGAAAGAATGAGCGCTACTATTTTGACATCTTGTGAGACATCTTGTGACACTGCTCCTGCTATGAGCGTGGAAACAAACAACCTTGTGTTGCTATGGACTCGGGCAATGAAAGTAGACATTTCTGACATTCAGGGATGCTGCAGACACAGAGTTTTTTTTTTCTTTCTTTCCCCCCTTCTTCCCCTCGTTCGCTCATGTTATAGATCTACGCTAATTACCACAGGTGTGTTTCATGTATAAAAATAATTAAATTCAGAATTAAACTGTCAGAATGATTGCAAATACAGCAGTAAGCAGAAGTGACGGTGCCGCTCGGGTTACAGGCTGAACAGGATGCTTCTCATTTGCAGCCCTCCAGTAGACAGCTCTCTTTTGCATTCCCTCATTTCCTCCCAGTTGAAGAAGCAAATATGGCACAGGTTAATATGGCTCCTCTCCAAGTTTTGTGAAAATCAAATCTCTCCTCGATGCCGTGGAGGTGTTGGCCCCTTCAAAACCACTCGTGGGAGGCAGACGAGTGATTAGTCTCCTACAGATTGGACTCCGGTAAACTGTGTCAAGAAGCGAACACAGTGACCCTGACATTTTCAGTATGGCCAAGGGAGGGGAAGATCCACTTAATGGCTAGTCCTGCGCCAGCCAGCATCCCCACTTTGGATCGATAATTGCTTCATTAGTTAATCTGATTGAGTGTGTGAGCAGCCCGTAGTCGATGCAGAGTTACCTCTCTTTCTGTAAGGAGTCTGTGTTTTATTGATTCCATTGTTCTCTGTAGAGCCTAACTTTCCCCCCAACTAATCCTCACATTTACACGAAGAAAAGGGAGAATGGATCTCTTTGTTTGAGCTTCTCATGCTGCACATGCCTCACTTATATTACAGCCGATCGATAAAAGACGTTTCTTGATAGCGGTGGTAAAACAAATGACGGGAACAAATTACATGTGTCATGTTTGCCATGTTTGTCATGTCAGCCTTGTGGTTTAAAAGGGCAGAGGTGCCAGCAACGGGTAGCATGCACACATTCTTATACATGTTGCTAACCTGTAAACACATTGATTTGTAGTCAATAAAACATGTTATGTGTATATAACTGCCCTTACTTAATGAACTAAGCATTCTGTATGATGTGTAGCCTGTAAAAAGAAAAATGTGTGCAACAAACCACACATATATTATCAAGTACAAGTCGTTCCAGTAGCCTGTTGCTTGTTTCCACATGCAACAGTTCGATGCAACCTCAGGATTTATTCAAAGTGACTTTTTAAAACCCCAGTACTGACTTCTTTTTGCTCTGTTTGGGTCTCCACCAAACAAAACTAAAAAAAAACGTGTCGCCTCGCAGCTGCTAAATGCTGCAGTGAGAGTGAACCACAGCAGTGAGGCTGTGGACGAGAAGCTGAAAGCTGCTATAACTCTGAGAGCTGCAGAGTCAGGTGGTTGTTCTCTGTGGGTTTATGACTTTGAGCAACTTACTTTAACAGCATTCTTATCATTGGATGTCTTAGAAAGTTCAAAGCCTGTAAACACATGGACGTTTGCTGACACTTCTGACAGCTGTTTCAATGTCTTTGGCTCAATTATAAATATATCATGTATTCTTTTTGGGTCTTTTATGGTTTTCCATGTTCTTTTGAATTGTATTGTCAAATGCAATAATAGCGATACATTACCGCACAGCAGATACACCTACTCCATCAAAAAAAAAGAAACATTATAGAAAAACACTCTGAGCTCATTTAGATGCAGGACTGTACTTTTAAAACACCCATGATGCCAGATTTGAGCCTGTTAAAAGCACAAGAGATCCTGCATAATTTTAGCTGTGTAATAGTCAAAAAAACATCTTATTTTATTTGCTGTCACCGGTGCATATTTCAGCATTAACCGAACACTACACACGTAATTACATTTCCTATAGTCTGCATACAGTATGTCTCGTCATCGCGCGCGAGGGTTTCATCCTGCCTTTACTTGGTTAATCCTGTATTGTGGAACTGTCTCGCATGTCGGCGCAAATTCACCGAGACAAATTCCTTGTGAAACCATTGTGCTTGGTGAAAGAAAGCGATTCCTGCAGGCCCCACGAGCCTGATGGGAAGATGCTACAGAGGAACTAATGCCGCTTTCATAAGTGTTAGCAGAAGTGCGAATTCCTTGGAGTGTTAAAATGAAAGTGGATGAGAAAGTTGCTGCTATCTTTCATTCATTTCTATCATGAATGTATTTAATGATCATACAACAGCAAAGAGGAAATTACACACACTTTGCTATTTGCCTGATCCTGACATTTAGATCAAGGCGCATGAGCTAATATTCCTATCAGTGCTTCAAAGGCGCCAAGGTCTCAATTAAAAGAGATGATCCTGTGAAAACACATTTCTATATTTGCCATGTTATTATAGGAAGTAATATTAAATCATCAACAATTATTATTTCAGAAACTCATATAAAAAGGTATGGAAACCTGCCCAGCTGACTCCGGATAAAACATGTGAGAGGGAATCAATTACACCAAGAGCTGAGGGGATAAAATAGAGTTGGAGTGTATTACAGGTGAAATGTTCAGAGTGTGTGTCTGCCTGCATTCTGCGGCGGATGCAGCTGTTGCTGTGTGATATATTCGACCCTGTCTGGCAGGCTTGGCTCCTGGTTGTGTCTGTTTTCCCAAATTACCTGGCTATGAATGCATAAATGTAATTCATTGGCAACATGAAAGGGAGAGAAATTATTCATGAAGATGTAGACCGGTTTGCTACAACTCAGGCATCTGTCAGCTGTCAGTATTGTTTATTTCTCACCTAAGCCTGAAACTATTTGTTGGTTTGTCAGTTAATGGCGGTTTGTTGCCGGTGGAATCGGCGGTACTTAAATGCCGCCTGCTGCAGGCTGATGCTTTGAACAGGAACCCAGAATAAACACAAATGGCACGTTCTTGTTATCCCTCGTTAATATGGCGCTGAATATTTTGAGTCTTCCACCACTGTCTCATAAAGCAAGCACCCAAATGCTCCATGAAATTAACTCTTAAACAAAAGATAAGTCATGTTATGGAAATTCTGCTTTTAGAATTTAAAATAAAGTTCAAACTCATCGTGACGTAGGGATTTCAAAGGCAAAGTTGTTGGAATAATTTGTTTCTGCTATCGTTTCCTGCTGACTTTTTCCTCTTTTTTTTGTGTAACAGTACAGTGGTGAAAGCAGGTTGACATTCTGTTTGCCGGTTAATCTGTAAAGCAAAGGGAGGTAGATACCAGCCAGAGTGAGATATAATCTTTTGATATATTGGAGAGAAAAGGGCATGTCAAGAATATCAAACAGATGACAAAGTAATCAAATATAAAAGACGGACATTTTTTCTTTTTCCCAACAGAATCAGCTGGTGCCATTTATGGTGTGAAATAGAGGACTTCTGGGATTTCACAGATATTTGTACAATGTAGAATAACCAGAACTCCTGCTTTAAGCCACTGAGACTGTATGTCCTGTTTATGGGCTTTACATACATTACAATAATCGTGGTGAAAATATGTGACCGCATGAGGTTTCGAGAATTCAAAAGGTTATTTGTTCTGTTAACTGTGAGAAAAATTGCTTTATTAATTGATTGCAGTCGCTGTAGGAAATGTATTTGTTGTTGCCACATGCAGTCAGTGCCGCAGTGTTCGTAGCCAAAGAAATCTCCCAGTTGGAACTTCATACTGAGACACAAAACAAAACACAACAACACTTACAAAATAATAAGGGAAAAAAAAGCAATGAAGGAAACCGATCGTCCGCGACTACAGATCCTATCAAGAGAAATTGTTCCCACTTAAGTTCCAGCATTCATGAAGGAGCAAGGGGCTTCACATACTGATCCCATGAATACAGAAAAACGTTTTACATAATGGCACCTTGCAATTCTTGTGCCGGAAACCCCGAGAGGTTTCCCTATGTCACCGAGGAGCGCCTGAGGAGCCTGGTTATCTTGACATTTATGAATATGCTAAATACTAGCTGAAATGATGATGCGAGATCTTACCGCCTTCCTATCTAACATTTGAATACACATTTAAATGCAATCTGAAGAAGCTTCACGAAAAAGTTGCACGCTAACTAAAACTATATTGATTTTTGAGGGTGCAGCACAGGCAGATAAGAACGTCCACGCACAAACTTTACATTCATTCAGCAGTTAGCCTGCAGGTGGTTTTGTGGAGCTACATGGTGGCTTCATTTAACTCAGTGAGATGGATGCAAAAACAACAGAACGTTGGGTAATAACCATAAAATGTTAAAATAAAACAATAAAATATTGAGTAAACACCAATATTTTATTTTAATTTTAGGTAAAAATAAAGAATAAAATGTTGAGTAAAAACAACAAAACATTGGGTAAAAAAAATGATGGGTAAACAACGAAGTGTTAGCTACCCCAAAAAAGTTAGATAAAAACAATAAAATGTAGAGTACAAATAATAAAATGTTTGGTAAAAACAATAAAACGTAAAAACTGTAAAATGCTGTCTAAAAACTAAATTTTGGGAAACCAACAATGTGTTGAGTAAAAACAACAAAATATTTGGTAAAAAAAAAAAAAAATATTTGGGTAACAACAACAAAATGTTTGGTAGAAACAGTAAAATGGGTTAAAAATAATCAAAGTGTCAAGTTTGGCAGAAATAGGACCCAAACGCAGACTTTCGGGGACAACCAACAAGGTCTTTAATAAACAAAAACTCAACTGATTGTGATGCACAACAATGGCAGGTGAAAAACCAAAACCAAACCAAAGAGCAATCCACAAGGAACCTTAAAATACAAAACTAGAAAAGACTCCAAACAGACAAACACAGAGATCAGGGAGTGTGAGACAAACTGACAAAGACAAGACAGAGGCAGGGGACGTTTGTGAGGGAGCAGTGATTAGCAGACGAGACGCAGGTGAGCACAGCAGTGGGATAGGTGAGCTACATCAGGGCAGGCCCAGCAATCAGACAGAGAGGGAGAAAGATGGAGACAGGAAGTGGCACTAAACATAACACAGAAAAGCCCTTACCAAAATAAAACTGGAATAAAGTGACACAAAAGAACCAAGACAGGGGAAACACAGGAAAAAAAATCCAAACATCAAGAAACACAAAACTGAGGATGACTAAAACCAAAGCCAAAAAACAAGGAAAACCAAAACACAAAGGACTCACAACAAAGGTTTGATGAAAACAACAAAATGCTTGATAAAAACAGTAAAATGTTGTGTTAAAAATAATCAATGGTTTGATCAAAATAATGAAATGTTGGGTAAAAACAATAAAATATTGAGTACAAATAATACAATTTTGGGTTTATATAGGTTATGGGTACTGGGTTCAATGAACCCATCAAGCAGTTCGTCCCTCTCCTTTTATCTCTGTTTTTGGTCTCCACCGTCTCCTGAGTAAAATATCTGGCATCTTACCTGTTAAATGACCTGCTGTGCTCCTTGTTCAGCCTGGGCAGATAGTGTACAGTGATGACAGTAAACCACAACAATAAATATCAAGGCACACAAAAAACGAGTTGAGAGACAATAAAGAGCTGAGGGGAACTGTGGCATTTGGAGATAATTATCAGTGGGTTGTTTGCTGCGAGCAATTTTTCATATTATGCTTTGTCATTTGAGCCCCTGATAATGTAAAAAATATGGATTATGGAAGCTTTAAATGTGAAAGAAATAACAATACACAAAACCCTCTGCAGCATAAAGAACACACTAATTAATCTAAATGTGTCTTGGTTTAGTTTTGCAGCCTCAGTTGCCCTTTCTGCAAATTTTAAATGGGGATACAACACCCCACTAAAATACCTAAACATTATAAAAATAAAACTTACAACTTTAGCATTGCTCCATTTATATAAGCTACAGCAATAATCAGACACAGCCATTATAAACTCATGAGCACTGATGTCTATAAAAATATTTAAATATCTGCCTGAAATCATAATGCTGATGGCTCTATCTTTCAATAGCATATAGTTATTAATTTCTCTTCGGATTTATGTCAGTTTGAGATGAAATAAATATCAGTAAGTACCCAAAACAACATGCATTCATCTCCAGTGAGGCTACTTTGCAGTAAAGGAAATAAACATCAGTAACTGGAGAAGCTTCTCTGAATTCCTGCCTGTCTCCAGCAGAGGATTGGGCTTGTTTTTTATTCTGAGGGGGTGTCAGATTTCTGAATGCACTACTGCTCACAATCCTTGTTCAGGTCCCAATTGGTGACAGTCACTCGCAAATACAAACAGACTGCACGCATTGACAATATTCTTGCATTTATTTACCGGCTGTATTGATTGTCATTGAAGTTGCTCTGTGACAAAGCAGTCTCACCACTTACACTTGCAGTTAGATACTTCACAACATTTCCAGGAGCTGATCTGCTATCTGTCACCAGTTGGTTTCTCCTCGAATGTTTCTGATTGCTAAATGTTTGCGGGATATTTTGAGTGAACCCTTTGCAAAGTAATTATAAACGGAGCATCTTTCACATTGTGCGATGATGAAATCAGTCCGTTAGTTATTGCCAGGGACAAAAACAAGCAGCCTCATTCTGCACACAGCACCTGAGGATTTAAACAAAAAAAAAGAAATTTAATGAAATATCGAGCAAAATGGTTTCAAATTAAATGATCATTGTAATGCAATCATGTTAGTATTTTAGTTTGAGTGTCTCCGTGTATTGTCTTTGTTGAAGGTCTTTCTTGTGTGGATGACACTTCAGAGTTTCTGTTTAGAAAAATGCCATTTAAATAAAGTTTGCCTACTAACTCACTTCCTAATGCCTTGTTTGCATGGTGTGAAAGAAGCACCTTACAGGTGTCACCTCACGCCACCGCCATAAAGCCGGTCATTGTTTAAGGCAACAATGCGGATCTCGCCCTGCCCTCAACAGTCCGACTCACAGATCTGATTAGGACTGTTTAAACACAGTTGGCTGCACTGCAGAGGAGGGACGACTAAAGCCCCCGACTCTGGAATGTGGAAGGTTCGGAGCATCTTTGCCCCGAAGGTTTAATACCAGTCTGGGACATAAGCAGCGGCCTATTTGTCGGCCCAGGCCAGGCTGACATTATCTCCCCAGCACCCTCGGGCTCTGACTAACAAGCCATAGAGTTTATGCGCACTGGCGGTGACCTATGGGAACACAGCGCAATTAGCCACACCTACATTTACGCCTCATCTCCAAACAAACAGATGTTACCATAACAATCAGCTCTGTTTCTGACCACCTCTCCCTTCACCTCATGCCGTGTCCATGACAATGCGGCTTCAGCTGCAGAGAGGCAGAGCCGGGTGGTGCAGGGCCGGCTGTTGCTGCAGCTCGCCGTACAGCCGGGCACAGGCGTTTGCCATTGTTTCATTTTAGGACTGTTTGAAAGAATGCAAATGACTCTAAACCAGCCTGAGGCCATGTCACGGATTGCAAAGTCACTACGTATCTAAAATCTTGTACACTTTGTTTAGTGTTGACAAGTTTCGCTCTGCTGTTTACCTTTAGATTCAAACAAATGCGGCGCGCCTTCGGTAGCACTGACTCGTTTGACTCATGTTAGTTTTCGGCTGCACTTTCATTGACATTGTGTTGTTTTCTCCACATGAATTTCTGTGGATGTATTTACTGTTATGTGATAAAAATCAAAATAAATAATAAAAACTGCTCATGGCTCTGAAGAAGGTAAAGGATTCAACAGACATGAATCAGCTGTTTGATTGCAATACTCCAGGGTCCAAGGCGGATTCTGCATTTTTTTTCTCACTGACTGTAGATTTGTTTTAGTCGCTACTTTGAATAAAAGCAGCTTCCTCGTGTGAACTTGTGGGACATTTACAGTTCATTATTAAAGCTGACATGTCGCTGTGGTGCTGCCTTCACTCTCTCATGCTCACTTTCTCCGTACTTCTTTCTAAACAATTACTCTTTCCAGCTAATTTTCCCCTTTGTTGTATGCATTTCATATGGAGATTAGCTCGCTGTTTCATTCAACCCAGACCTGTTCTGCTGAGACCTCTCTGAATTTCATGACTTCTTATTACTCAGCTTGACGGGCATTAAATAACCTTTTAAAAATATATATTTTTTAAAGGCTGTGAAGCATTCCTGTAATTTCTAAACTGCTAATTTGACCACTATTTGAAAGTGACAAGATTTTCATGTGCAACCATTGATTTGACACTCTTTGACAGAAAGTTGTATTAGTACTTTCAAAGTCAGAATTTCAAGGTGAGAACATTTTATTCATTGAACCATCACCAACTAAAACTGACCTTTCAGACCCTTTTTTATTTGAAATATCCACTGTTCTTTCTCAACCTTCCTTTTCCATAATCAAAAAGTGCACATTAAAAGGAAAAATATTCCATGCAATATTCAATTTAACTGTCCACCTCTGCCTTTAGAGGAATAGTAAATGCAACCTACCCCCATCACTATGTGTAGCATCCACATGCACAACCTGTATGATGTCAGAGCATTTTCAACCAATCAAAAAATTCTCCAAATTTTCTGATTGGTTGAAATGCTCTGACATGACGTGGGCTCATTGAGATGGATATCTTAGTTGTGAGGATTATTGATTGTTAAACATTCCCATAAATCATTAATTTTTGTCATAATCTATCATCCAAACTGACTCACTTTGACCATGAGCTTTCTATTGCTTTAAATCAGGGGTCCCCAACCTTTTTGGCACCACCACCAGTTTAATGTAGGCATTACTTTCACGGACCAGCCTTGAAGGTGTGTCAGATAAATACAGCTAGAATAAAATAACATAACCGGCATAAAAAAACCCTGAATGTTTCCGCTTTGCAAAGAAGCTCTCCAAATACGTTAGTTTTTTACTCATTTTCGCTAGTTTGAGGACTTATTTTAGGGAGTAACGTATCACGTGATCACGTGATACAGCTCACGTGACCGAGACAAGTGTATTGACATGTCAAGAAGCACAGACGAAAGTTAAGTCGGAGAGAATCCGGTCATTTTTCAAAATAAAACATCTTTCAGACTCTAATAAAATCAATGCAACGGAAATTATATAAATTGTTCTTTATGCGCGGCCCGGGCCCGGTGGTTGGGGACCACTGCTCTAAATGATGTAAAAGTATTTTACCAACATTCACAAGTGACTGGAATGAGAAATATTTGAGTAAAGTGCTGATTGTTTACCCAGCAACAGCAGAAACAACATCCTTATTAAATCATATTGCTAGTCACCTAGTTAATGTAGGTCAAGAAATGTTCTCCCTTTAGGTCTATTTTAGTCACTAAATGCTCAACTATCATCAACAACTAGTTGCTGACTATGTCTGTTTACCAAGGCAGGTATTGTACAGTTGTTTTCAGAGCATTTCTCATTAAAAGTCAGTTGCCTGCAGTGGCTGGAAATACAGTCAGAAAACATTAGCACATTTTGGTCATTAGGAAGCTAAAACACGGCAGCGCTGATGGGAATTACAGAACAAGCTGATGATTCTTGGTGGGATAGTTACAATGACTAATACCTTTAATATTAAACACAGTTTTTTGATGCTTTGTTAATAGAAAAAATGTCAATTAGTGAAAACTTCGGTGTCAGTAAAAACATTTTCATATATTTGCTATGACATCCACGCAGCAGAAACGTCCAACATTTCAGTCAAAGTGAATTGCTCTTGCTATTTAAAAACAGCCCGTATATTACTGAAATGGAAAACATTTAGGGAGCTCTAAGTGTCTCTGTGAACCATTATTAGCTTGTCGGGCTGCTGTCAGGCTGAATCAGGAGGTGCAGCTTATCATGCACTGCAGAGAAACTTTCTGCAGTGTGTGTGAGTCAACCATGCAAATATCAGAGTCATTGTAAGCAAACCATTCAGCCCTAAAAAAAGACCCAACAGTCCTATTTTTAAAAGACCTTGGAGTGAAGGATAATATTTTGAGATTTCCACCAGCGGCCCTGCGTGCCTTTGTGCTGCCCATTACAGCTGTTAAATATAAACCATTCTCTGCTTACTGACATCACTGGCATATCTGTGATAACCAAATCTTCATAATTTAATGAATCGCTCAGTAATTTAATCAGATTAACCCTAACATTCATGAAGGGTCAAAGGCAGCCCGAAACAATCTCACAAATTTGTATTTTGATCCACTCAGAGACTGCTTGCCGCTGCAATTAAGAACAAGTAAATGCATTTGCAAAGTAAAACGAGATTAGCTGCCTCTAGCAAGGCTGGGCTGCTCTCGTGGTTAATGGGCTGCTTACACCACCTGTGAACCTGCCACGCCTCCAAGCATGCATACTGCAAAATATTTAACATCACGACTAATGTCTCTCATTGCACAATGATTTTCCTGCGCTCGTACCGTATTATCAGAGAGGCCTTTAAGGAATCATAATGGCAGCTCTGCATCTTCCAAGCCATTAGCTACTAATCCTGTATGCTTTGCATTACTGGCTATTTTCCAGAGCGAACCATAAGGTTGTAGATTGATTTTCTATCTTCTGGCCAGCTATTATTTTCCATTCATTTCAGTGCACTATTAAAATTAGCTTGCAGAGATCTGAAACTCGCTCTGAGACAGGTAATCCATCACCGTGAACAACTTGCTGCCTTTGATTTTGTCAATGATACATTTGCACCGTATGGTTAAAGGCTGTTTTTAAATCCGGCCGCTGGTGCATTCAAGGACACTCTGAAGTTTCACATTAGAGTTGTAACTAAAGCTGGCATTAAGGGATTATCAGAATAACAGAAAATCAATCACCTGTTGTTTTGATGATAGACTAGTAGTTTCTGCGGTAGAAAAAACAAATATTTGGTGGTTTCAGCTGTGAGAATTTATTGCTTTGAAATGATACAAACCAAATATCTGCCAAACATCTGTCTCAGCTTAATAACTTAAAAACTTAATCTGAATCATAAAACTTTATTGATCTTCGAGGGGAAATGGTGTCATGCTAAAAAACAAATGTTTGTTGCTAACGTGCTGAAATGAAGTGATGAATATAGTAAACAGTCACATTTAGCTCAACCAACACTTACACATGTTACAGAGCACAGCTGTAGATTTAGTCTTATTTTATCTAAACATAAGATCACTATTTGTGAGTTTTTGACAAAACTGTATATAGAAATGGAAAAGGCAAGTGAGATGTCACCTACTGGTTTATGGGCGTCACCATGTTTTGAGCCAGAAGTGACCATATTTGGATATGAAGGCGGGTCTAACCCTTGAACCTAAGGTCACTGCCCGATGTGGATGAGACTGGACATTTTACCTTCTTCTGTCTTTTAGCTAACTGTGCTAACTGTTTACAACAGCTAGCGCTCAGAAGGGGATAAGAGGTAAGATCAATTTTATTAATCCCACACCAGGGAAATTGTTGCTACGTAATAACCAGTGGTGGATAAAGCACTCAACTCCAGTACTTGAGTCAAAGTACTGATACTCGTGGTCAAATCCTACTCAACTACAAGTAAGAGTTACTTGGTCAAAATTTTACTCTAGTTAAAGTTCTAAAGTACTTACTTTGAAAAATACTAGTCAGTATTCAAAAGTACATACATTTAAAAGTACTTATGTATTCAAAAGTACAAAGTAAAAGTACATTTTCTAACATGAGTACATTACTGTATTGTTTTCTCAGTGTCCGACTCAATCCCTGACTAACGTATGCTTCCTGTTAATGTGGTGTTTTAAGCTGAAAGTGCTCTGGTGAAAAGAAAACTCCTTCCTGCACAGTGTGCATAATACTTTATGTCGGTCGACTTTGCTTCTTTGTTCTCAAATTTCTCATCGTGCGAGCCAAGGTGCTGTTTAGCGTATAAAAAAAACAAAACAAAACCGTGCTGTTTCGCATCTTCCCTCTTTATTGGTTGGTTGTGCTGTCTGTCACAACCGGATCAATTGCCCATATGCACATGTGTGACGGTAAATCTACTTGGACAAACTGCCTGAAATGTGTTGCCAGCATAGACTGTATATAAAGAAAGGAAGGACAAGCTTCCTAGAAATGTAGCAGTTTAAAGTACAATATTTGTCTTTAAAATGTTGTGGAGTGAAAGCAAAAAAAAAACCAAATACTCAAGTAAATTACAGATACCCGAAAATTGTACTCAAGTACAGTACTCAAGTAAATGTACTCTGTTACGGTCCACCCCTGGTAATAACTGTGCAGTCCTAATGTTACCATAGTGACATGTGAACACAAGTGGTCAACATGATGGTTTGGAGACGCACCAGGTGTAAACTTGATGCGTCTCAGCTGTCCAGTTGTGTCCCTGAAACCCGAGATGGATGAAAGCAGCCAGGTCGAAATGGGGTCAATACGGATGAGAGTCAACTTCAGGCTGAGTTCTCATTGGAGACCAGACCTGTCGATCAAACTAACCACACCCCTAAATCTTCTTCTTTGTGAAGCTTTGTAGCTTCCTGGTTATGATTTTCTTTTAAAGGTGGACCACCAGATCACTAATTAGAAGAACTGTCTAAGGACATCAGAATGACTTGTGAAAAAATGTATTAACCGAGTATTTCATGATTGAAAATGACAATTTTTGAACTGAAGTCCATTGGAGCCAGAGCCAGGTTTTAGAGCCACTGGCCGTCAAGACTTCTACATTGGCCTCACTTTTGAACCCAGCTTATTTTGTCCATGCCTATATACAGTGTGTGGACAAAACAACAATTTTATGATGTCACCTTCGGCTTCTGAAGAGATTAACAAATATAGAAACCATTCATTGCAGCCACACATGTTTCAAGCAAACAAAAGAAAACAAATTCACACCATCTCGTTATATTCTGATTTGATTTCCCAACACAGCTTGTCATTACAATTTTTCCTCCACAGATGACTATCAGACATAAACTTTCAGACTGAGACTGTCAGTTTTCATTTGGTTATAAATGAAAACCAAACATCGCCTGCGAAATAATAACAACACATTAAAATATCCAAACCACCGCTTCCACGACTGGAAAATTGTCGGCTTTAATCTAAACTATATATTACAATAAATGGACAATAATGGTGAAATATCAGTATTTTCCTTTTCATTACATCAAAGCTGTTTGCCTTTCTTGCTCCTCGTGTAGGGAATTGGCACTCCCACTGCATACTGTTGCAGTGCATAGGGGTGATAGAGGTGAGGGGTAATGCAATTACTCACCCATGTCAGCCCTGTTTTCACGTCGGGTGTCTGTATGGATTGATAATGAGAAGGACTGCCTATCTTTATCTCTAATTAGACAACCTCTTTAAATCTCCCTCTTTGTATCCTGGCATCCTTTTTTTTTTTTTCTTTTTACAGAAACAAGTTGCATTTCATTCATCTCCCAGCAGCCTTGGCAACTGCCATGAAAGACAACAATACATTAATCTATTCTAATGAGTGGACAGCATAGCGGCATGTTCCCAATTCCTTTAAATACCTTAAAAGTGCCTCCACTCTCTGCAATTTCTAATGTGAGCTTTTAACCCGAATACCAGAAGTAGTCCTTGATCTGTCTTTGTCCTTTCACTCATAAAATTCAGAGAAAGTAGTTCGAAGTGATGGATATACAGTATGCGTGTACTTCCTCGGTATGCGGCATCTGATACAAGTTTGAAAAGATCTTTCCAGTGATTCTGCTGACAGGAAAAATCTGCTTTCAACTTTCGTGCCCAAAACCTTGTATGAGTTTATTCAAGATATATCACTTCTAAATGGATAGTTTTGGAAAGTGCTTCATATGAGAAGCTCTCACAGGGCAACATAGGAAGCAAAAAAACCCCCAATTAATCAAATTTCCCCAAAGGTTATTAGATTATTCCTTTAACACACTACATTGGTCAGTATACATTTCCCTCACCAGCTTGTGTTTATGCCCTAACTCTCTACCTGTGAAAACAATTGTATAATGTCTGTGGCTTTGAACAGAGCTTTCATCAGGATCTTAGATACAGTACATCGTGCAGAGTTGCCTGAAACATAATAGAGAGAACAAGTCAAGTTATTTTTGTCATTGCTGCAACAATCAGATCCCTCAAACACCACATTAATCCAGTGGGGTTACACCTTTGAACTCAATCTTGTGAAAATAGCATTGATTCTCCCTTTTAAATGGTGAGAAATATTCTAATAAACGTGTCTGTCATGTTCTGAAATATTCACACAGAAGGAACTGTGGGTCTACGCTGTAAGAGGTGCTTACAGAAACTGAAGTATGATTTTACCACTATCTGCTCAGTGTGTTCAATTAAAATTAAGAATCATATAAGTAATCTCTGCCAAGGAGGCTATGTTTTTAACTGATAATTTTTCTTTAATTATTTGATTTTTTTGAGAGAGATAGGAAATTACCCAAGGAACAAAAGATTAAATTTTGAACAAGAGAATAGGATCGTGTCACAAAAATTCGGAACACAATAGACAAGTGGTAACAGTAAATGTGGAGGGGGCAGTAAAACACCTCCACTGCATATGTGACTCAGAGACATATGCCCCTTTCCCACCGAGCTGGTTCCAGTGCTAGTTTGGAGTCAGTTCCTGATTAGCACCAGTTTGTTATGTTTCCACCGCCGTGAGCATTGACCCCAGCGGCTAAAACTGGTGCTAAGTCAGGCACCGTTTCCTTGCTGGGCCAGAGCTCAGCACCGACTAAGCAGCGACGACGCCAGGAGCTGAGGGAGTGATGGTGGAAACACAACTAGCGATAGTAGACGAGTGGAGCAGTGAAAATAGGGTAGCCACTAACAGTTGGATGTTTTGGCTCTGGATCTTCATGTAGGCTTGCAAAATCAGGAATAACACTTGCATCGCACAATCAGCTCCTCCACTGAAGCATTATTACAGCGAGGGTGCCAGAGCTGCCATACAAGGCGCTAGCCGCCATCGGGAACAACTTAGGGTTCAGCGTCTTGCTCAAGGACACTTAGACATGTGGACACGAGGAGGCGGGGATCAAACCCACAATCTTACAATTTGTAGACGAGCTGCTGTACCACCTGAGCCACAGTCAGCTGTCGATCAAACTAACCACGCCCTAAATCTTGCTCTTTTTGAAGCCGAAAATCTACTTAATTATGACTTTTTTTCAGATTCACCACCAGATCACTGATAAGAAGAGTTGACATCAGCTATTGACATCAGAATGACTTGTGGAAAAAATTTACTGAGTATTTCATGATTGAAAATGACCATTTTTTGATTGAAGTCCAGAGGTTTTTTTTTGGAGCCGGCATCTAGTGGTTGTTGGGAGTATTGCACATTTTTTCTGCATTGGCCACGTGTGAGCCCCAGTTGCTTCATCCATTTCTATATACACTATATGGTCAGAGAGGAGGAAGAAGAAGAAGAAGAAGAAGAAGAACAAGAAGGAAACACCAGATACAAACTTTGTCATATCTTTGTAACATCTGAATGGATTATGTTGAAAATATACACACGTGCAGGATGAGCATTTCTACAATCTGAGACAACTTGATGGAAATCAGACACAGATTACATCTTGGTGGAGGTCGGTGCTCTCTGAAATCTAGATAATTAATAATTATTAATTAATTGTAATTAAATAATAAAGTGGCTTTAAGCAAGAGACGGGATGTGAGGCCTCAGCCCCACTATCAGAGCTCCCCATTGTAAACAACCTTCGCAGTAAAAATGTGTAGCACTTCTTCACTGGGAAAAACATGACATGTAAACATAATCCAGCAGCATACAAATGTGGTGTTTTTTTGACACAAAAGCACGGCAGAAAAAAAAAGAGAGGTGAACTTTGAAGTCTCCCTGCTTGCAATGAAAATGGGTTTTGTCTATTGTTACTTCACTGACCTTGACCTTCACTGCACAGCGTGGAGCGTTTGAGACTAGAAAGCTATTTTCACATTTATCTACTAAAAAGGGAAACGTTTCTCTGTGCTCGCCATCAGTTTCAGATGTGCACACTTGAGAGTTTGTGACGTCACATCTTCTTCAGAAGCCAGCTGTGTCTCAGAGGAAACCTTCAGTGCACATACACAACACTACATTACAGACTTCTCAGGGAAGCAGAAAACATCTTGTGTTTATTTTTTGAACAAATTTTGAATATTTGTATATTTATATAATGGATTTAACAGTGAGGGAATTTTTAATTTGGTTTTTGGTCCTTTTAACAGAAACAGCTGTGTCACTATTTTGCTGTGGAGGGGAGCTTTAAAAAATCATTTCCCAAACTCTTCTGTAAATATTTTTATTCAACATCTTCTGTAAACCTTCTTTTCTGATAATCTGTAAATTAAACAGGCCGTATTAAAAAGTGTGTTCACCTTCAATTTCACTTCTAAGGAACTTAGTTTTTAAGTAATTTTGTGAAACTTAAGAGTTTGTTTGCATCTGTCTTATATTTCTTCTCACTGGTTTTAACAGACGACCTCACATCACCCCCCTAAACCCACCATCTTTACATTGGTTTCCCATTAGTTTTATTTTGAAATTTTACTAATAACTTCTAAAGCACTGAAGAGTCTGATTCCAATCTATTTAAGAGAACTTTTAGTCCCCTACCAGCCGGTCTGCAGCCTTAGCTCCTCGGGTGGGACCTCTTGGTTTTTCCAAAGTCAAGACTTCAAAATAAAGGTGACGGCTTTTTCCATCACAGCCCCTCGACTTTGCAACAACCTGCCCCAGGAGATGAGGAATCAGTGATGTCTTTTAAATGACCTCATATGACTAATTTTTATAGACTTGCTTTGATGTGATTTCATCTCCTTATTTGTTTTTTTGTCTCCCTATTTTATTTTTCTTGGTCCTCTTGGTCTCAGCCTGTGCAGTTGTTTTTGTGCATTGCCTGGTGTTCCTGTTGTTTTCTATGGCACTCATGAAGTATTTTGATTAAAATCTTTAAGCATTTTGGTTTTTGCTGAAGTTGTTAGTGTCTTCTGTTCAGTCTTTTTTTGTCTTTTGTTGCTTTGCTTTTCTGTTTGCTGCTTCATTTCTTGAACACTTCGTAAACCTATGTCTTTAAACGCACTATATCTTCTTCTTCTTCTTCTTCTTCTTCTTCTTCTTCTTCTTCTTCTTCTGCTTCTTCTTCTTCTCCTCCTCCTCTCATGGCTCATGTTTCTTTTTATCCTGCACTTTATTCTGTTTTCACTCTGTCTTTTACTGTTGACTTCCTTGTTGTGTTCTTGACTATTGGACATTGCTGCCAATACCACGACAAGCAGACAGCTTGTAACGAAACTCAATTTCCTTGAATGTCATGTTATATTATCTCTGGTAAACAATCCCCAGGGTGGTATCTCTGCTTCCAGATATGTTTTAACTACTGAGCGCCCCGCTTGGCCTTCGGGCGCTTTCTCTTCCTCCAAACAAGGCGTCCTTGCCGACTCTGGCCACATTCCTCTTACGGGGGTTGAAGGTCGGCTCCCCGGTGTTCCCTGAATCCTGACAGCCGGTATCCTCCCCAATTCAGTGAGGAGACCTCTATTTCCAGAGGCATCAGAGCAACAATGATGTGCTTGTGAACGAGTCCATCAAATTTCCTGAGTAATGAATCACCGTCCACTGCTTCCACATTCGTCTCTCACTTACTTGAGATGAGTCAACTGCAAACAACACATCTTATGAAAAAATTCAGCCTGAGGTTCACCCTCAAGCGTCGAGTAAAACTACTGTTCTCAGTATCTAATCTCCTCTGTCTTTATATCACACTTTTTGGAAATGATCTGATGACACCCATGTTATATTCATGACAACAGTTAATTAAAAAGCTAGTTCAACATCCAATAAAGAAATGTTTGAGATGACACCTTCACCCCGTCCTCGCTCATTTACATCTTATGACTTGGGAAAAAAAAGAAAAAGAAAAGTGGAACTTCGTAAAGGTTTTACTCCTGCAAACCAGTGGAGAATTAAAGGGCTGAGAGCAAGCTTTGCATTTTGATTCTCTGACAGAGAGACCAATTAAAAGTCACCGCTGTTGTCCAAGGCTGCAGGGCACAGACAGACTGACAACCTGAGCAGAAAACAGCCCACTCAGGTGAATATCAACTGTCTTTATAATAAAATTACTCCTCTCATATATCATTAGTACGAGATGTTTACTACTTTCTACGAGACATTTCGTGATACAAAGCTGTAATTTACGCTTGCTCTCTTCACATTCCCTCAACCTGACTCTCTGATTTTAACCTCAGTTGAAGTCATGTGTGCTGCATTCCCCATAAAATTTGCCCGGACTTGTTGCATGCACTTATTTGTAAACTTAGAGCGATAGCATCAGGGACAGTTAGAATGAAATCAATAGCAAGAAAACTAGTTTTCCCAGCCAGAGTTAACCTCCGACTACTCTTCTGTTTTCAAAACACATTATGGCTGGTGGTTGAAGTGTATCCCGTGACACGAGATCACAGCCTGCAAATTACAGTGTAATTATTTTGTACGTATTGGGTAGATTTTCAAAGACAAATTTGTCAGTAGAAGGAGAGAAAATTCTCTTTTTACAGTTAAAGCAAAATAACAGAGTGTGGTGATATTGTTAATGATTTCAGTTTGTCTAACTTGATAGGTTATGTCAATCGTGTGATATTGTCCATTTCCCTTATTTCACAATCCTCTCTGTTTGTGATGAGCTTAAACTAGTGGGATGGATGCAGACCTGAAAGTAGCCAGGAGCCATGTTTTACCCTGCAGCTACCAAATCAAAGCAGGGAGCGTTGACGTTGCCAGGTGGCAGCTGCAAAGGCAACTGCTTGCTGTCTAAATACACCACTCATCCAACCATCCATTTTGTTTTTGTGGCTTATTTTAGGATGGGTCATGATGGCAGCAGAATAAGCAAGGCAGTCCAAACAGACGTCCCATCCCCCGAAATGTTTTTAAAGTCCTCCTGGGAGATCCAGAGCCAAGGCAAGGAAACCCATTTGAGTCACTTGTACTTACAATCTCATTCTTTTGGTCGGTACTCAAAGCTGAGGCGTAGGTGAAGTTTTTCAACATTGATTGACTGGAGAAAGCGTTGCCTTCTGACTCAGCTTCCTTTTCACTGTGGTCTGGTACTGCCCTCCTGCTGACGCTGCGTCACCTGTCAATCCTCGGCTTCATTTTAGAGTCGGCTGTGAACAAAACCCTGAAATACGCCTTCCCTCGTGGCGGTAACTCGCTCCCCACCCAGTTTTCCTGCAGAGAACCGTGGCCTCGGGATGTGTTGACTCTCATCCCGGGCGCTCAACACTGCAAACTGTCCTGATGCACGCAGAAGGTCACGGTCGGAGGAAGAAAGCATCAGTCGTGCAAGTTGTTTATTTACCAAGACCGAGGAAGCCTGCGGCCACACCGGCAGCTCTGTGTAGCTGCTCTTATTGAACTAAACGCTGACAATAGCCTGCTGATAATGCTAACATGGTGGTACTCAGCAGGTATTGTAGTTTGCTATAGCAAGGGGACATTCAATAATTACAGCTGTGACATATTTGTTCATAAAGCAAAGTACTGAACAAAATTTTAATTTGTTCAAATGGTGCTGGGTAAAAAAAAAAAAGTCAGGTGGTGACCAGATTTCATTAGGATTCATCCCCTGGGCATCATGAATATGAGAACATTTTATAGCAATCTATTCAATAGTAATTAAGATATGTCATCCGGAGCACAGGTCAATGGATCAACTGGGTGACATTAAATTTGTTATAGCATCATTTATTCATATAACTCTGTATTTCTTCAAAAACCTTTGGTGAAAAAAGTATTTGTGGGTGAGAAAAGCGTAATAACTTAAGCAATAATAGATAATGTGCAATATTATAATTTAAGTATTTGTCCCAGAATACTCATTCATAACTGTATTATGTACATATACAGATATATTAATTTTGACTTAATTTTGATTAATCGTGATTTTATTTTTAGAAAATGATGACATGATGTTTTTGCCATATCGCCCACCCCTGGTTTCAGACATGGCTTAATCCAGTTCCTAGCTGCAACTTGTCCAGACCCTGTCCACGGAGAATAACCCTGTTTCTCTCCAATGTTCCCTTTTTATGATCAAACACAGGTTACAGATACACCTCTTTGTTCAACTTTTCCTTTTTAGGTGAAAACTTGCTCTACAACAAGGTTAATCATATTTCTCTCTCTTTTAATGACCCAATAGTCTTAAGCTCTGAGACATTACTTCCCCATCATGGGACATCATTGTCCTATGATTTGAGACAATATCAGGGGACTGTCAGCAAAACTGTCAGCAATTTTTTAGGGACTCTCCAGATTACGTTTTGCATGTCACATTTCACAACTTCACAGACACAGAGAATTAATGATCAGCAATAACATTTTTTTTAAACTCTTAAACAATCAGTAAAACCTCTTTCTTATTTATTCAGTAATTCCAACAATATATCTTTATTTTTAACATCACGTTAGGCTTAAGCAAAATCATACTGTTAGTTGGTTAACTATGTTACCAGATATACTTCTGTGTATGAAGCATCCTTAAGGTCTGACTAAAATACTCTTTTTGACAGCAGTGGCAATGAAGGAATCTCAATCTTTCTTTACACTTATTCCTCGACTCAAAGAACAATGCACAACATTCCAGTGTACTTGTAATGTCCTGTAACTGTACAAATGACTAATAAAAATCTAATCAAATCTTTTTGAAATAATAAAAATCTAGGTATCACTAATGCAATTTGTTGCCTAATGTAATATCTGTCTAATGAACAAAACTAATAACTCAAAGTTGTGAAGCTGCAGGTGTAAATGATGAAATGGAAATGAAAAATAATGATGGCTGAATTCCATTTCACTGCTCCAGTTTTGGGGTCCTGGTATTGTGCCTTGCTGGATCACTGCTCTCTGGAAGACCTGAATAAAACAGAGCCATTGTTCCTGTCAGGAGAAACACGTGTCATTCAGAAGGTGTGTAGGAAAAAAAAGGCTTTTTGTGCAAAGAACACATAGATTCAGATTGTTGTCTATTTGTACACTGTCCCTCCTAATTACTTACTATCACACCTATGTGGATATAACATAATCTGGTTGATTATTCACAGCAATCAGAGAAAAAGATAACAAGGTGACGCCAGAAACACAAGGAAAAGCACTTTTTAATATTTGGGATTTTGCTTGTTACGGGTCATATCATCACCTTTCATAAATTTGTTTTCAAATGCGCTGCCATCGCTCAGAATAATAACATTGTGCTTCCGGATGTTTTTCACATAAATATGGCAGGATTAAAAGTGTATATTTATTAAATGAATTTGTGCAGCGGCCACGATAGTGGACTGTGATTTACAGACAGTGCAGAGCCATCCTCAATTCAAATGCAAATCTGCTGAATGGAGGCTTTTAAACATTTGTTTAGTAAACAGTGAATGAAGTTCAACTCTGCTCCAGTCATGCATTAACTGGAGATAATCCAAAGCCGAATATCAATAGAATTTATGAAATTTAATGATTTTTGCTGTGTTTCAATATGAGAAAATGTAAATACCTCTAATATTGTCCTATTATATCTTTTATTACTGCATATTTTACTTAGTCAAACAGAATGCATTTATTAAAAATCCACACCTCTCTTGTTTGCGGTTCTACATGCTACAGAAACAGTAGCAAAACAATTGACACAGGAGCCACTCCCTCACTTTAAACAGCTCTCAGCAAAACGCAGCAGATAAGGTCTGCTAAAAATGAGAGAAAACATGTCTGAAAGGGTATAAATCTTTAATCAAACGGCGGTGATGTGCCTTGCCTCCAGCACTCACAGTGCCAAGCTGGAGAGCAGATGCTGAGATCTCAGATCTTGCTTCCCCCAAAACAGGATAAATCCCCTTCTCCAGTGCAAATGTGTCATGGGAGCGGCTCTCTGTGCACTGAAACTGCTATGTTTTGGGTTCCCTCCTCAGAGTCTCCCACAGGGACCTTGCACTATTTCAGCATTTTAAAAAAGAGCAGGGAACAGGAGGTAGTGAAGCACACACTTAATCTTTCTTGCCTCCAGTTAAATATCTAAAACAGTCCTCGTATAAACATGCAAAAGTGGAATTGTTTATTAAGTTCACAGCAGATTGGGCATGAGCCGAATAAGAAAATGACACAGCAAATGTATGTAAGATTTATGAAATGCAGTTTAATCCTATTTAATACAGATCTGTTTTTTTTATGCAAATTTAAAAATGTTATAAATAATAAATAAGTTTCTCGTGCACATTGATTACTTCCTGGAGTGCTACCCACAAAAGTGTCTCCCATCTTCAGTAGTTTACTTTAAGCGTCTTGACAGCATATAGATTTTATGATAAGTGCTGCTTGCAAACCATGCATTACAGCTGCAGTAAAAGGAGGAAGTGGTTATTTATGAATGAAACGGATTAATGGCACCAAGAAATGGAAATTTCAACGAGATAATCATGTGGTGCATTAGAGTGTTGATGGGGTTTCTCATGGCGCTGTTGTAATAAGTGCATCAGTGAGTACTATTTGTATTATTGCATCTGTGTAAAGTGTTATAATACGCTGGCTATGCATTCATCATGGAAAAGTATTTTAGCAAAGCAGGGGCTCTTAGTCCCATTATGCAGGGTTCATGTAACTCAGACGCAGAAAATACTATAAAATATACACAGTGATGAGGAGACATTTCTCAAATAGTCTCCTATTAATTTAAGTAACTAGACAAATAATCTTTCTGTCACCACATGCATATGAACTCGCAACACAACGTGTCAGTGAAGTGAACAATGACTTCAAAGGGGCTCCCTTCTACTCACTGAGAATATTCACTTTTACTAAATCATATGCATAAGCACCCAAAGGAGCAGACATGTACGTATATAAGAAAGATGAAAAGAAAAAAAACCAAACAGCAAACAAAGGCAGTTGAATTTCCCTAATTACACAAACATGCATATCAATGTGTGCGCAATGCATATACGCACATATGTGCACATGAGGAGGGGGTAGAAATCGTACACATGGCTCTGTCGGTGCAGAATTATTTCCAACAGAAGGAGAATAACAACCGAGAGAGGCTGCGTCAGTGTCAGAATGCATAATTAGGTCCTTGTTAAACTATACAGAAAGTATAGAAAACTAAAGAGAAAGAGTGAATGAGGCTGAGACAAAAGGAGACAGATGATGCAGGAGGAGCGGGGAAAAGGAAGTCGCTGGATGTTTTCACCTTAAAGTGAGAAATCATTCTTTCACACTCTATCAGAGAGAAAAATGAGAGAATGTTTTAAGAAATGCTGATGAAGACAGAAGAGACAAATGAAGACTATAAAATGCAATTCATCATTCTGCTTGACTAAACGTGGAATCAAATATTTTAATGCGAAAAAGAGTTATCTAGTGTGTCGCTGCTGGACAAGCAAATATTCTCACTTTGTCAATTAATGAACCGTAATAAAAATATGTTATTACCTATTATGTCTCCTGCTTGTCAAGGAGAGATGCAGTACATTAATAGCTACATCGATCTGTCCTTCCTAGTATGCTATGTGCAGGTCTCACTCCAGATTTCAAATGATCAATCAATCAGTTGAAAGCTTTGAGGAAATGCCAACCGGATACAAACATCTGTACATCATAATCAATTATTCACAGCGATAATAATGTGATTTTTCAATAGTCCCACTAGAACATTTGGGTTTCTCTTTCTGCACATGGAGGTCAAAGGGCAAAGTGAGTAGCAGAGCAGTGTCTCTACAGCTGGGAGAGTCAGTGTCTTCCTCGAGGACATTGTGGGTTGGAAAGAAAAATTAAGTCTCTCGGCTGAGGTCTCTTCATGGCCAAAAAAAGGATGTTTTTAGCCATTCAGTGTTTGGCAGAAACCAGAAACTGGACTTAACACCGTATGAAGTGGATATGGAGCAAAGAGGTTCAGCAAATTATAAAGCAGCATTTGTTTGTACTGTGTGAGAAACAGTGAGATCAGTGAAGTGTACCCTTGATGGTCACTAGATGCTGGCTACAAAAAAACAACTGACTTTAATCTAAAAATCATCATTTTCAATCATGAATTACTCAAATTAAAGTTCCTTCTTCTTCTCAGTGATGCGGTGGTGCATCTGAAAATCATTTCATCATTAATTAGACATTAGGCTTGAAAAGGAGCCTCCCTCCATGTCCAAATATGGTCACTTCTGGCTCCACAAACCAACAGCTTACATCAAGTTACCTCCATCTAGTCTATATACAGCCTATGATTCATGAGTACAAAGTGAATATTCACTATCTTTTTTAGCTCCACCAGCTCCTGAGGATAATATCTGACTATTTACCAGCCAAATTTTCAGCAGCGAGTGTCTGACTGTGTTGGTCTGCTGTTGGATGAGTCGGTAGTGTACAGTGTGTTTTTTACCTGCTGCATCTGGACACAATAATGATGAAAGAAGGGAGAATAAAAAAGATTGTAAATTTCGTAGGACTATAACAAAGGATGAAAAGTCGTAACATAAAATGTTTACTGACCTTTAGTATATAAAATATATATAAGTATATCTCAGGAATATGAAAAGAAAACCTGACAAACACCAAAGAAACAATCTTTGTTTAGTCAGAGACACCAATGAAAGAAAGACTGGAGGAGAGGCTGTATTGAGTTGCTGAAGCAGGAGAGGAGCAGAGGTTAACATTATTACAACTTCTGCTGCGCTATTGTGTAAAATACATGCAACACTTGACATTGACACACAGTTCGCACAATCAGAGACAGAGAGAGGGAATAAAAAAGACAGAACCTGAAAGCAGCGTGGACACAAAGCTTTGTGCAACAAAATGGCATTAAACCAAAAAGAGACACTCCTGGGACTTGTCAGGTTCTGGTTCAGCTGCAGAGCTCTGGACCCTACTTGTTATGCTGCTTTACCACCCAAACTGTACTATCTCTGTTGTGTGGTGTGTGTGTGTGCGTGTGTGTGTGTGTGACTGCACCTCCGCAGCATAAAATATTGCAACATACTGTGACATGAAAACAACAACACCATGTAAAACATTAACAACCTCGCCTAAGACGCATCTTGAGGGAAAATAGAGGAAATTAATTCTGGCTTCAGCCTCCTATTAGCATTCGTCATCACTCTTTACTCTTGAGAATGCAGCAGGATTTAACTGAGAAGAGGGAGTCTGACTTCACTAAGGGGATTTATCAAAACCTTTAGTGCAGTTGGTTTGTCACTGCTTTACATCCCAGGAGTACTCTATACCTCTTCCAGCTTAATCATTGACCTATGCACGCTCGCCGAGTGGAGTCTTCACTCTGGAATTTATGCAATTACTATATATCCTGCATAACCTGCCAGCCCAGGCACTGTGACTGTGTGTGTGTGTGTGTGCATATCTGACTAAGCTAATAACACACACATCCACCGCTCTCAAAAAAAAAGAAGCATCCAGCATTTGCTTTCTGAGTCTTGAAGTGTGTGATCCAATGCATAATGAAAAGGGCTGGTTCATCCTGGCAAGCCTGAGGTTGTCTTTCCCTGGACGTCTGGCTCCTTCTATGAATTATGAACAATGATCCCCACAGGCTCCCCAGTGGCCACAGATGGATTGAGGGCAAAGCTGCCCATCACAGCCACTAGTGTCGAAGGGCGTTTGTGTTGTATGAGGCGGGGGATGTGGTTGTTTGTGTAAGTGCAGCTTGTCCCCGTGCCCTCTGTCCACCAAGGTGGTCTCAGGTTAACAGAAGGGCTAAGTGGGCTAAAGATTCCTGCATGTGAACAGGTGTGGCTTCTGACTGCGGCTAACTACAGTAAAATCATCTTCAAAAGCAACGTTATAGCTTTTTGATGATGGTGATGATGAAATAATGTGTTTGGCCACCGGGATGCCTATTACGAAGATTTATTCCAGGTCAGTACTCAAATGTCTGGTCAGTGTGAAGCGCTTCATTCAGCCTTCGGGGAGACAGAGAGCCAACTTCATGGTCCTTGAAATCCTAATTGCTAATCAACTGATTGCATTCAGGAGGAAATGTAATATTTTACAGAAGTGTTGGACTGGCGTGGAAGCACTAAATGTCATTCTTCTAGCAGCTGATGAAAGAATAAAAACACCTGTTTTGATCTTTCCAGACCTCACTGTGACTTTTGACACCACTGATCATCTGAGTTATCCTGACATACTCCAACACTGTGCCGGCATGACGCTGCTTTAAAGTAGTTTTATTTTCTCTGCCGGTACAGAACATCTTAGATCCTTTTTCCAGTTAAAAAATATCAGCAGGGTTTCACTTTAAGTCCAGTTCTGCTTTCCTGTGAAATGCTACCCTTGGGCCACAAGAGCCAGAGACATAGACTGTGAAGTGAATCCTACACAGATGATACAGCTGTGAAGTCTTCTTCATAACTTCAAAAGTGAAAGTGGAAGTTCATGCAATATACAAATTGTCGTTGTAGGCTGTGACAAAATGTTAGACGTCCTGTCACTGATTGCTGTTTCCAATTTTTATCCACAAGCGTGATGTGATTTCAGAAATGATAATATCAGTTTGGTCAGAAGATGAAAGTTTTCTCTTATGCAACCATGATGTAGACATTTGTACTTCAACAACTATTGGATGGGAAATTTGGCGCTACTATCTAATGTCCTCGGAGGATGAAGTAATTTTCTCTCAAGTGGGAAGTGGAAACAGCATAGACTGTATAAAGAAGGGACAAAGCTAATGTGACATCACCCGCTGGTTTGTGGAAGTGCGTTTTGAAGTCAGGAGTTTGGGATTTGAACGTCGCCGTGTTGGTTGTTTGGAATCAGAAATGACCATATTTGGATATGGAGGGAGTAGTGAGGAGGCGGGTCTGACCCTTGAACTTGAGGACACTGCCCAATGTGTATAACACTCAAATTCAGCACTGCTCTCATTGGACACCAAACCTGTCAATCAAACTAACCACGCCCCTACATCTCTTTGAATTGAAGTCAGTTGGAGTTTCTTGGAGCCAGCATCTAGTGGCACTTTTTCCACTTCCCCATTAGCCTCATTTTTGAGCCCCGGTTGCTTCATCCACTACTGTGCTAAACATGATCAAGTTTATACCTTGTAAATCTCAACATTGTAATTTTGTAACTGTCAGTATGTTAGCATAAAATTGTTTTGCTCAAAGCCTATCTGTATCAATAGGACAAACTTCAGTTTCTCACAGCGGACTTGGCACATTCTAACACTATTAGCATGATGCTATATTTTTATTGCATTTTTAGCTTGTTAAAACCTCAATAAGTCCTGTTTCCATCATAATATTTCATAGCAGTTTCCTCAGGTTGTACATAATACTTGTGCACAACATTTGAACTGTTTTAAAACATCATGCCCAACCACTGAATCCTACATCTTTTTCCATTTTTAGATGGATATTGATTGGTCTTAAAACGCATCTGAGCTTATCCCAAAGCTATGACCCTGACCTTTAGACTACCCATTAGATAATGTGCATAGCCTGAGAGCCTCACGTGGGCTGTTTCCAGTTGTCTAGCTCATCTCTGCAATGACAAGATCAAAGATTGTATCTCCTTTGTCACGTCTCAAGGCTTGTTTTTTAACAACCCTGGAATTTTATATTATTACTTTGGATAGTTTAGTCGTTGTTGGATTTTTTTTTTTCTATGACTCCTTTATCATCTCTTCCTCCCTCTTATCTTGTGGTGTCTTTATATAAATATAGTGCTTTTAAAAAATAAATATATTATAGTGCAGACTCTCAAAATGTCACATTTCATACACAGTCCTGCTTGCACTTAAAGCAAACACGCTTTCTTTTTATTGGCACCGTGCACAAATGTATGACATGGGTGATAAATCAAAAAGTATGACATTCTTCTTATCTTGCTTTTGACATATTCTCGAGCTCCCTTGGCTTCAGCCTCCAGAGAAACAAAGGAGCTCAAGAGGGCTCTGAGACATCACAGTGAGTGTGCCATGCTACAATAAATAAAACGACACTATACATGACTTCATGTACAGATCCGGAGATAATAAACCAGTCAAAAACTATTGCTTCATCACAACAATACCCCGGCTTTTACAGGGCTCCTTCAGCAAAAGGCTTCCTCAGCTGTACATTATTGATGGGACTTAAATTGAATGTCTCTTTGTTCCTCTATCGATGGACATAAGGCGTGTGTCTCTTCTACACAGAGAGTAGAGAGTGGTGGGGGGAGGGTAGCAGGGGGTGGGTGACTCACCCCCGTCCCATCATGCAGCAGGCGATTCATCCATCACATTAAGAGGTGCCGCATCAATCATTAACAAGGAGCCCCCTGTTGAAAGGATGATGGACAGCTTGACAAATAAGTTAAGATGAAGTGGGACAAGGTGATGCTGGCCTTTCTCACTTTTCAGGCAATTTATTCAAGACACAACAATGGCATATCCGAATGCAGGCGATGAAATGATCCTGAATAGAAATTGCCATAATTCTAAAAGGAAGAAAATAATGGATAATGGTTTCTCGTTCAAAAAGCTTCAAACTCCACTAAACTGAACTCAAAGAGTGAATGCGCCGACGCTTTTAGGGAGTCTGAAGTGATCGGGCACAGGCATCACTTAATACTTTTCTCTTGGGTGGCCGGCACTACTCAGAGTGAATTCCAGTGATTTTCTTATTTACCAGAAGTACGGGATGCATAGTCTGATAATCTAGAAGTCCTGAAAAACCTTTGAGAGGATTTTAACTGTAGGTATGGTATCCTGCTCATCCAGAATAGGATTAGGCAGTCTAGCTGGAGGATTTGACATTTTAGCTGTCTTCATTCTGACTGAAGTTTGAACGAAGACCAGAAACCTCAGATCTGTTTGTCAGCATACCACAGACCTGCAGCTACATGTAATTTTACCTGATGAGTTGTTTAATCAGGTGCTGAAGACACAGACGACACCGGGGTTCAGCAGATCAGATAACACTGGTGTCGTGTGAAAGGAGCTCTCTGCACTTTTCTTCACCGTTATGCCACATTTCATTTCAACATTTCTCTAGAATATGATTTTGGTTTTACAGCTTGAAACGTGTTTGTCTGAATCACTGCTCTTATCAGCTGTGTTTTCAGCAGCACTTGTCAACAAACAATCTCTCACATTGCCCTTCTTGCTCTGCACAAAACAGCAGCAGACAAAGTTAGTAACTAACACAGCGGAGCATTTAATGGATAAATCCCTGGAAGTGTCATTTGGGAGTTGGTGAGGAACAAACAGAACTAAACTGACTGTGAAATGTGGATTGAAATTTGTCATGTGGCCAGAAACATGATTTCAAGTTCATACTGAATTTATTCTGTTGATGTGTAAAAAGCAACTGTTAGCTAACAATTTGAACTTCAGCTTCATTAACATATACTTTGATTCTTAAAAAGGCTGATCAGTGCACCTATTTGCACCTCATGGACTATTTTTTCATCAATACACATTTAAAGCAAAAGTGACTCTTTACAGCAGCAATAAAGTTTTTGAACACTGATAACGTAGTAACAGCCGATAATGTAATAAATTTGCCCTTTTTGAAATATAATAGGCGAATAATGTGATAAAAGTCCTGAACTAATAACGTAATAACTTTTGACTAATAACGTAATAATTTATTATGTTATTTGCTCATTTATTATTTATTTATTTATTTATT
>OOFC01024027.1:26072-41202 GCA_900323345.1 Pseudochromis fuscus | reverse complement strand
AATAATAATAATAATAATAATAATAATAATAATAATAAGGGTTTGGATTTACATAGCACTTTATTTTGGAAGTCCAGACTCAAAGTGCATACAGAGACCATTATTCATTCATACCGGTGGTGCTAAGCTAAGCTAGCCACAACTGCCCTGGGGCAGACTTTGCCCCTCTGACCACCAGCAAACCATTCATTCAACATTCATACAGGGCAAAGTGGGTAAAGTGTCTTGCCCAAGGACACACCCACAATGACTGGGAGGAGTGGGATTCAAACCACCAACCCTTCTGTTGGCACACGGCCGCTCTACCACTGAGCCACTGCCATCCCATCTTTAATGGAAACACCACAGACTGTGTACACAATGGACAAGCCAGGAGTTTGGCATTTGAACATCGCCATGTTGGTTGTTTGGAGCCAGAAGTGACCATATTTGGACATGAAGGGAGGAGGCGGGTCTTACTCTTTAACCCAAAGTCACTGCCCAGAGTGTATAACACTTGACTTCAGTGCTGGTCTTATTGAAGATCAGAACTGTCAATCAATGTCAAACTAACCACGCCCCTAAATCTTCTTCTGTCTTTGAAGCCAAATATCTACTTAATGATGAAATGATTTTCAGTGACCAGATCACTGAGAAGATTTACCTTTAACTAATAACATGGGAAAAAATGATTGAGTGAGTTTTTGATGATTGAAAATTATTTTTTAATTGAAGTCAACTGAAGCCTGAAGAGTGTTTTGAAGCCAGCATCTTGTGGCCGTCGAGAATATTGCACTTTTTTCCTCTTCCACATTGGCCTTATTTTTAAGCCCTGGTGGCTTCGTCCATGTCTATATTCAGTCTGTGGACACACACATGAAGAACACACTAGCAAATCAGCACATATCCCAAAATTTCACACTATTTCTGTGGGAGTCAGGTCATTGTTCATACCGCTCCTGGTGATGATTGGACCAGCCGTGATGACGGCGTTCCCAGACGCCGCTGGCGGGGAATCAAGGCTCTCCTCACCTTCTCGCCTGCGCCGTCGCCCGCAAATCTGCCAATCACATCATCAGATTTTTTAGTCCTCATTGAGGTGGGGAGACACACAGGGAGTCACAAAGTCTGATTTTCAAGTCTTACAGGCATGAGCATGATGCAGTCGTCCGCCCGGCACAGCTTGGTGACGCAGTGCAAAAACACAGTGGACATCTTCTGGTGTCTGTGTTTTACAAAGCGGAAAACCTCGAAGGAAAAACGGCCCATCTGACTCTTCCCGTTCTCAAAAACTGTCGTCTGTGGGTCTTTATAGCAGCTGAGGACAGACATGAACATGTATGTGTACGCAGCAAAAATGACAGATTTGATGTCTCGATGTTTGCTTAAGCTGTCGTTGGGAAGAAAAAAGTAGCATTCATGAGGGATAAGCCGTGTGGAGAGGCTGAATAGGTAATGACTCCCTTTTGTGGTTTATCAAGTCATCATCTTGAAGGAAAAAATAAGCAAGATTACCCAAAGAAAAGGTCATAGCGGAGTTCATCATTAGGATTCCCTGAGGGGGTAGTGTAACAGTAGTCCATCAAGATGTTCCACCTGCAAAGGCACAAAACTGTGAGATGGGATGGAGGATAGAGATCTAACTACACATGGGAAAGCACAGGTCGGGCTTTCTTTGCTGCAGACTGGCGCCTTCACACAGAATAATGACATAATGGCGTAATGAATGTAGGCAAAGTTTCGAAAATTGATCTAAATCTGTAAAAAGAAAAATAATGGTGGGAAAGATGCTGTGCAGGACCATATCCAAAGTATTACTCCTGATTGTGGGGATTGTACTTACTCGTAAAATTTATGCAAAGATTCGCAAAATCTGAAAATGCGGAGAACAGAGTGAATAATTGGACGTCAGGTGCTACCGTTTGTCCAGGTTTGTGGCTTTAACAGCAGCAAACACTCTGGTTTTCAGGGCCAGTCCGGCCATGGGGATGGACAGAGGCTGGATATATGTTGAGTCCTGCAGAGGAAAAAAGTGAAAACAGGAATAAAAACAAAAAGGTTGGGTTTGTTTTTTGAAATTTGACACAGAAGGTTACTCAGCATTTAAACCAAAAAGCTGGTGCTACTTTTGTTTTTAATCAACGAGTTCAATGAAAAGGCCAAAACCATCAATGCTTTAATTCTCCTCCTGACACTCTGTGGTCCTAGATCCATTCATTCACACTGAAGACATAAATCTTTTAAAACAGGCAACAAATATGTACTGCCATTTTAAAACAACAGATAAAAACTCATGGACATTTTTATGAAAGTAATACTCAAGCAAAGGTGAATTTGTGTGGGACTATTTTCAGAGGCGGACTAATATATGTGGGCCTTTTGTGAGTGTAGTGAAGAATAAGTTAAATTCCTTCTTAGTTGCTTTTTGCTTTTTCATATTTGTTGATAATAAAATATTTAATTCACGACAAAACATTTAGTTTAATCGTTTAAAGTTTGACTCACGTTGTAGAGGATCATACTCAACGTGCTCTCAAAGGTACCGTTACTGTCTTTGACCGACACAGCAGCAGAGGAGCTGTGAAGAGATGCAGCGCATATGTTTTAATCTTTTCACTTTATCTTTTCTGTGCTTAATGAAAAAAATATTTAAAGCAGAGGTTTTTAATTTAGCAAATCAATTAAAAAACACAACAGTTTGCATGTATCTGAATTAGCAAGGGAGTCATTAGAAACATATGCATATCCTGAAATAAATGGCTCTCAAAACACCAGAAGACACAAACCCACTTAGGATTTTAAACCAGGCGTTAAATTGTCACCACAGTTTTAGAGAACAATAAATAAAGGTCCCAATTAAATGAATTCATCTTGAGTAACTCCTAAAAGGTCAAGCTCTCTTTTGGACATTGAGGGATTTTTTGGCTGCAGCTTACGATGCCAGCTGGGAGTTATTGACGAGGTATTCCAGCGGGTAACTGCAGCTGAATTTATACAACAAACCAGGCAGGTAGCTGATTATGGTCGGCGGGTCAGGGGTGTCGATATAGCCGGAGACGTTCCCAATTTGTACCAGAGACATGTTCCCATACGCATTGGCCCCGTAGGCTGTGCTGACCTGCAGAGAGAAGCATCTCAGCCAGTCACTTTGCTTTCCCCCCCTGAGTCAATAAACAACAAGATGAAGCTGGTTATTGATTGTATTAACACCGTGTTCTTGTGTTTGGGCATTCTTTACCACCAGGCTGTTCCCGCAGGCCTCCAGAGTGCTGAGGCTGATGCTGAACAGGACGGCCGTGGGGAAGGTGTTGTTGTTGATGAAGCCGCGACACTGGGTGTCACCGTGACGCCCGTTCAAGGCCAGATCTGCGTCGGTGTAGCCGGAGAAGAGCACAGGACAGAAGTTGATCTTCAAGGTGATGGTTTGAACCCCGCAGTACACATTGATGTCCCGCTCTCCTGGAGGAATCGATAGGAAGGAGAGCAGAGTGAAAGGTTATCGTACATTTTCAACTTTAAAGGTAGCACTGCTTTCAGATTTCATGAAGGTTGTGGCGACAGTTTTGAGTCTCGAACAGCCACTGCTCAGTCAGTAATTTTACAAAAATGTGGCCAATCATGGTCTGTAAGTTGGGATTTGGTGAAACAGGCCCCTGGTCATTGATCACGGTGGCTTTACTGTCCTGCCAGCGTTTACCTAACAAGACAACTGTGAAATAGTTTCTGATTACATGGTGGGACTGAAATCCAGACACTAGGACCAAGAAAAAGAAAAAATGATTTTATCACAAACGCTGCCATTTCATGTGAGGCTGAAGTTTCCAATATTTGTCAGCTGTAAAAAAAAAGATAAGAATTTTCAAATCAATATGAAATTACTAACAGAGCTCCAGGAAATGGAAATGCCAAATCATCCAAATTACAGAAGCATCCATAACTGCTTGAGATCATTTGTTATTTTAAAGGTCATAAATGAAGTTTGTCTACCCTCTGTGTCAGGACCGAAGAAGAAAACATTTAAATTATTTGATATTTCTACATCTTATTTATTAATTTACCCTTAAGGTTTTAAACTTATTACTAAATTATGAGGAAATTACAGATCTGGCAAATAAATATTTTAAAGCCTCCTCAATCTTGCCTGAAACAAAATTCTGGTAGAAACATTCATACTGTTGATTTATTAATTTTATAATTTTTTTTAGTTTTACGTGCAAAAAAAGTAAATAAACTAGAGATCTTAATGATAACCAAATTTGTTTGATGCAGAGAGAAAATGATGGGGGAAGAAATTCTTGTATATTTGAGTTAAAAACATGATCAAAAAATATATTTGAAGTATCAAAAGTAATAAGTATGTGTTATTTTAATGGTGTAGAGCTGGTGTTCAGCTGTGAGAGTCAGTTATAGTCTATTAGAAGTCTGTAATTAAAGATTTACTTTGGTTTCACACCTGTCGACAGAAAAAGGAGCATGTGGATTGCAAAGAGAAAACATGCTGTGGATTATTCTCACCGGGAAACCTGCTGTGGTAGTTGGCATCACAGTTGTATCCATTAAACTGCGTGGAGACCGAGGCGGCGTTACTCATCAGCAGGAAGATAAGGCACATTCGTGTCATCTCAGCACCTGAGAGAGCCATCTTCACAAGGTCAACATTGCATTAACCACATTCCTCGGGTACGTGTTAAAAAACAGCACTTATCTCAGAATTAGATGTTAAAAAACAACGCCTCCCTTCCTCGTTTCCTGGACTGCTGCACACTCTGACCTCTATCAAAGTTCACTCTTCCTTCCCCAGGTCCCCTAATCCTTCAGATCCTGCTCCCTCTGCCCCCTTTTACTTCACTCGCTTATGTTGGCCCTCCATTACCCAACCCCTTTTAAATGGAGGTCACCCCTCTTTCCAGCTCATTTCATCCCACTCTCCTCTCTCTCTGCCCCCACTCCTGTTTTTTTTTTTTGTTTTTTTTTCCACACCTGTTTACCTGGCTCCTTCCTTTTGCAAAGTAATTGGCTGGAACCTCTCTTCGCCTGGCTTGTGACGAGAGAAGAGTTCAACACCGTGGCATGCAGCTCTGGTGGCATCAAGGACCCAAACTAAACACAACGTCAGCCTTACATATATCTCTTGTGTACGGGCAGATGAGAAAGATAGGCCAACACAAAACCCGCTGCAGTGCAGAACATGGGAAACTCCATCAGATGTGAATGGACTGGACAAATCTTTTCACAGCGCCAAGAAACCTGAGCGTACTCGGAGGGTTCCCACTCATCTCTCCTCAGTCTGATCTCCGTCTGTCAGATCGCACAAACAGTGGGCCTCAGCAGGAGGGGGCCCAGCTCGGGAATTAAGCTGTCATCGGCTGCTGCCGCGGCCCACATTCACATGAACATAAAAGTCAACTCACGGTCTGATGCAGGGCTGCGTGTGGGTAATTGTGATGCACAAGGCATCACTTAGAGTAAAGGCATTCAGTGGCATATACAGCTACAGCACGGTGTGCTCAGCGTTGCAGAAAGAGTGGAGTTTTGAGTGTGTTCTACACTTTGTTACCCTCACTCGAGATAACCCATTCACCTCTGATTTCACTGCAGCTCATCCAGCAAAACAGGAGTTGCATTCATTTGTTTAAACTGGGAGCAGAACAAATAACTTCTGCCTCCTCTGAAGATTTTAAGTGCTTCGAACTCTAACCTGATTCCTGAAGAGGGGTAAATTTCTCACTGTTGATTAATCCCAAAGAAATACAAAACCAGCAATCAATCACCCACTTCACTGGTTTATGAAGACATAAATCTTTACAAACATGTCACAAATATTACATTTTAAACTGTAGATAATGCACAGTTTCCTTAAACAGCTGTAAATAGTGGATGTGTTGAGGACATCGACTGTCCCAAACTCAAAATGTTACAATCTCCTGAATTGTTGAAAAAAAAAAAGTAAAACACAAAATGCAAGAAGCTGTTACATTTTGAGCAATGTTTTTCCTTTGGGGCTCAGCATCTTGTTACATTATTGACCAGTTGTTACATTTTGGGTTTTGTTACATTTTCAAAATAACAATTCAGGTCATTGTTACATTTTAGGTCATTGTTACATCCCGGGCTCTAACATGCCTCAAAAATGAGGTCAATGTGGAAGTGGAAAAAAGTGTCATATCACCGATGACTACTAGATGCTGACCCCAAAAAACCCCTGACTTCAATTCAAAAATGGTCATTGATCTGGTGGTCCATCCAAGATCATTAAGCAGATAACAGGCTTCAAAAAAAGGAATATTTAGGGGCATGATCAGTTTGAACTCCAGTCTCATACACATTGGACAATGTCTTTGTGTTCAAGGGTCAGACCCGCCTCCTCACTCACTCCTCCCTTTATATCCAAATATGGTCACTTCTGGCTCCAAGCAACCAAAATAGTGATAAATGCCAAACTCCTGCGTTCACAACTTGAGGCTTGATATCTTTGTCCATTCAATATACAGTCTCTGGTTGGGGACTAAGACACATTTATTGGATGGTGTATGTTGGACTGCACATAATAAAGGATGATGTCACCCTGTGCAAAGGTGGAACTCACTGATGTGTTTTCAAAAGGTTTGAACAAACGTTGAGCTCCTAATGCAAAGTATAAGCAGCCCACAGTTTACAGCCAGGGGGTCTCTTTTTGCTTGATTTTGATGTTGATGATTCAAACCTTTCATAGACATTGACATTCCTTTAAAATACTGGTGTCATACTTTGGTTTTGGCCTAAAATGCACAATCCTAACACAAGCAGACATAGCAGAATAGTGAAACCTAATTTCTACCTTATTTGACTGGTGATTTTATTCAATAAAAGTCACATTTGTGACATTTTATCCAACAATATGACCAACAACTTACCGGTGTTCATAGATACCTGAATTTTGCTGATGATGCAGTACCTACTTGTAGACAGAGGACAAAAAGGGACAGTGAGTGTCAGCATTTTCTTAGGGACACAGTTCAAATTTTTATGTCTCTACTGTGAAATATGAAGCATCTCTGGCAGGTTAGAGGGAGCCAGCCTTTCTGGTTTCAATGAAAAATGTCAGAGGTCAGATACAATGGGAGTCAATTAGAGTTTTGGTGAGACAACGACTCTCACTCTGCACTCTGATCTGATCTAAGATTGCAAGTCCTATCGCAGTCACACCGGGTGAACTGAGACAAAAATGCCTTCATCCTGACACATCAATTGGAGACTGTGATAAGTAAACCCGTTAAAAGCAATTTTGAAGAAATATTTTGAGGCGCAAAAGTTAATACGTGATGTTATCCACTCTGATCTTTGCAATTTACTCATCATAAAGTCAGAAACTCGGGGAAAAAAAAGCACAAAACATAAATTGTGATATTCAAATACTGTCAAAGATCTAAAAATCTGAATTTAGGTTTAATGGTTCAAAGCTTTGTGAACCGTTCAAAGTTCAAATGATGTCTATAGCTGAAAGTATGTGGAAGTTCAAAGTGAAGTATATTGAAGAGGATTTTAACATCCCATCCATTCAAAAAAGGTATTGAATTAAGCGGAAAATTGAAAAGTCTAACAAGCAGAAAAAAAAGTTGACTGTCAGCTTAAATGTCCTTTAAAAAGCTGAGGATTTTGATATTTAAATAGAGTTTAAAGTTAAAAGTATGTAGAACAAGTCAGAGTCCAAAAATGTGTGGAAGAGGTCAGAATAAAGCAGAATAATGTAGATTTGGATCTCTACAGTGTTTTAAAACGTTTCCCCTACAGTCTATGGTGCGTTCAAACGAAAACGCCGAAAACTCTGTCGTCAATATGCCAGGCCTGTATGTGGCGCTGTAACGCTGCCACAGAAACACACCAAAACAGAGAAGAAGACACGGAGCATGCGCATTAAACTCAGGAGAGGTAAACAATACACACTTGTTGCTCAAGGCAGTGGTACGCTTTAAGAAGATTTTGCTGTAAAAGCCAAAACAAGCTCAGTAGCTTCTGCAGCACTAACGCGATGCCGTATTTCGCCATTGTTAGTGTTGTTGTCGGGGGTTGCACATGCGGGTTAAGGGTCGGAGGCGGGGCTATGGCGGCATTGTTTCAGGAGAAAATGTATTCGCCGTCCAAATGGAGACGCAGCAGGTGGCGTTTTCAGACTTTTCAAAAAGTATCTTTTCGGCTGCCAAAACGCTGTCTCCGTGTGGTTGCAAGGCGTAAACCAGTGGTGTCAAACTTGTGCCATGGAGGGTCAAGACCCTGCAGGTTTTTTTTCCAACCATCTATCAGCAGCTGACGACACTGATGAGCTGCTTCCCTCAAATTAAAGGAGGTGTTGACCAGTGGTCACCTGCTTTAGTGACCGGCTGGAAAGAAAACCTGCAGGGCCCTCCATGGCACAAGTTTGACACCACTGGCATTAACGATAAAAAACTTTACCATTTTCACTGAAAGCCGTCTCCATGTGGAGGGGTTACAGTTACAGATTTTAAACATTCATTGTGTATGTTTGTGTATGACCACATGGGAACATTATATGCTTGGATTGTAGCTCCTTTCCCACCCATGATACAGTCACCTAACTCCTGTCCTGTGCGTCACCAGGTTCATACTGGCCTGTGGCCTCACGTGTGGGACTGGGATCTGGACTAAACCTGCAGAGTCCTCACAGCTGGCTGCAGGTGTTTGCTATTCACTGCCGCTCACCTGCCTCCCTGATGAGGTAGGGCTGAAATCAAATATGAATTGCTTACCAGCAGACAAGTGCCATTCAGAGCAAATGGGATCAGGTGGCTATGTGTACATGAAATGAATACATATGGTGAACCCATTACCATCCTCTTATTTTACAAATCCCACCCAGCAAATGACCTAGTTAGCAAATGTGTAGCCATGTGCTCCACTTCTACGCTGGTGCTTTGAGTCACATGATTTTCTTCCAGATGTAAGGTAAGACTGGAAATCACCCGCTCACGGGTCTGAGGACAACATGAATCATACGTGCAAAACCATGTATCATGTTGATTTTCTTCACACGCATCCTGTCAATTTGGCATCAAAATAGCACAGAGAAGAGAAAAGCCTCATTTCACCTTCTGTTCCTTTTTATTTGCAGCAAAACTTTCTTTGTGCTTCGTTTCTTTTTTCACGACAAAGCCACGAGTCTGTGTGAAACCCTCCCGAGCTTTGTGAATGTTTCCTGCAGGTCGTTGCGCTCAGAGACTTTTAATGGCTCAGGACCAACCGCCAAACTTAGATCTGTCTGATAGAGGCGTCTCTATCTGATCAACCTGAAACATCCAGACTCAACAAACAGACATCTAAATCAGACAATCTGGGCTGCAGCACAAAACCCGTGAGAGCGTGGCTGTAATCTGACGCTCCAGTTTTAACACAGGCGGGAAAGTGAAGCCCTCATCAAAGGCCCTGCTGCGATTTGATCCTCACTGACAAATGTTTGCAAAAGGAGCTAGAAACTTCTTTTCTTTTTTACCACAGCAGGAATACAGATTTATAATGTATTTGTTGCCACAGATAACATGCAGCACAGAGAAAAAGGGATACAATCGCAAATATAATCATTATTTAATTTATAACCCAGATGAATAAAAGCAAAGAGTTTGTTTCTCAAGGTGATTCCTTCTGAAAATGAAAATAAATGGTGTGTTTCTTAAAGCGAGTATAGGTTTGCAGAGGCCTCTGACTGTTTCCTTTGTTGGGCTGAAAGTGTAAAAATTCCCAGGATGGCTTATTGTTTATGTATGAAACCCAAGCCTATATTTAGAGAACAACATGTGAGGAGCACTGCTTTTCAATACCACGACCTTGTCAAGGATATCACTCCCAGGAAACTGCAAATATATTTTATTTTTTTGTGTTTTTCTTCCACATGCACACACCTGAACCAAAGACTGGGAAGTTACACTCAGGAGAGGCTTGATTCATTCTGGAGTTAAGCATCAGTAACACTAAAAAAATCAGCTCAATACCTGATGTGCTGGAAAATAATTGATTAACCAACCGAGATGAGATTAAATATGTTGGCAGCTTTTCAAACTGAGTATAAACTAATAATGAGGCAGTTGAATAAGCCGGTTGTTCATATTGTAGTGAAATTGATGGGAAGAATTGTTTTTCTTCAGATTTGTGAGTCCATACACATCACTGAGTCAAAAACTAAAACACTCATTGCATTAAAAACAATTAAATTGAGCTGATGTCAAACCCCACAACGTTACATGGCAGACTTCTGTTCAGAGATAATCGTGGCGCTGTGCTGCCCCCCTGTGGTCACTGTGTCACACTGCATACAGCTGCAGCCTCTAATAAAAGATTTTAAATTTAGATGTAACCTGTTGAAATGAACACTGAAAAGACTGACTGTAAAAATACTCACATTCAGTTGCTTGACTCTAATTTCTTACTTTCGTTTTGTACTTTGCAGAATCTTTTAACTTAATGAATAATTATTGTCTGTTTCCTCACTACTGTGTTTGTTTTATTGATTTTTCCCACAAGTTTCTGTCTCACAACATTTCTAAAGAGTCTCTAGACCTAATTTCATGGTGGCTTACTGTGAGTTTTAATATGCTGCAGATATACTGATAAGAAATCTATAATAACACTTTATTTATTTAAAAAGCAAGGAAGGGAAAAACAATATAACTGGGATGATACAAAGATTCATGGGACCTAATTTGACCTGAAAGAAGGGATGCAAACAGTGATTCCTAAAATATAAGGATTAAAATATATATATATATGGTTTATTATTTTTACTGTGTCTGCAGAAAAGCTGAAAAATATCTCAAATTAAACCATCAAAATCCACTCGTCTGTACCTCTCCAGTGGATTGTACAGTTTATGTATATTTCATAGATTCATATAAGCCCCAGGACAGCCTCAGAAACAAGCTAATTTAAAAAACTTGTTTACTTCTTCACACAGAAAGAATTTTAGGCATCAGTTAGGGATCCACTGGTAAATCCTCCCCTGAACATTTGTCATAAATGGTGAATAGAAATAGTCAGGAGGACTTTATTTACAGATTCACTCGGATATATATGGACTGTTTCTTGATTTTTTTGTTTCTTATAACAACATTTAGGACATTTTAGATCACTTTGCTGCTTGTTCCCTTCATTTCAAATAAAATACGAATATTAATAATTAATAACAAGAGAGTTTCGTTCCTCTCCAAATCTTCATACACATAATATATCCACCTCCAGATGGTTTAATATTGAAGAACCTCACATTTCATTTTAGACATTTTTAAGTAATATAAATGACAAATAATGTACAAATGCTTGAGTTAAGCTTCCAACAGGTATAACACAGCTTGCTGCAGGATTTAGAAAATGAAAAGTGTTTATTATTTTATTCGAGCCATATTCATTGAAAAAGTGCAGTGAGTTCAGATTTATATTTTCCAAGGTCAGTTTTTTTTCAGTTCATAGAAATTAGAGACATCTTATTAAAAACCTCAAAAAATACGAATAAATGAAATATAGATATATATTTGAGCCACTAATTGAAGTAGGTAACAGAAGCTCTGGTGAAATTGTATCAAGCGATTCATACACAAACTAAAAATAAAAAACTAACCTTGAAGAGCATGAAAAACATCACTGTTGGTGCCAGTGCCCTGAAAAATATCAGTGGAAAATTATTTTAACCCCAAATGAAACAGCATGGATCAAACTGAAATGTAGAAAACAATCTGTAAACATTTGCTGGTTATGTCTCAAGATGATGGACTCCTGCCCTGAAGTCTCATCTTCTTGTAGACAATGTTTTGTGGACATTCACACTTCATAAATATTTTCCTGGTTACTACAAAAAAATGTAGAAGCGGCCTTTAGTGCAGTGACATATAAAATATTAGATTTAAAGCAAACTGTGTAAAATATGGCGACAGGAATGTGACAAGCAGCGAGTCCATAGAAGAGATTTTCTTAAAGTCAATATATTGTAACAGCTAAATGTCACGCAAAGCACACTCAGCAAAATGCAAGCGAGGCAGGTTGGGATGTGCGTCCCGTGTGCCGTGGCGTTGATGGATGGGTGAGGAGGACTTTCAGAGCCTGGAAGGCCCCAGGTGATCTGCATCAGCTCACGACCTTCACATGTCAGCTACTTGACCTTTGAGGAAGCAAAGACAGCCTCCAAGACTGAGGGAGGGGGCCACACAATTTATAATATGACATCCAAGAAAACACACTTTGAAGGCAACATGAAAATCTAATATTTTATTCAAAATAAATATTCCCTGTTGCCTCCACATGAATAAATATGTTACTATCTTACCAGATCTAATTCCCCATCAAAGAAAACTGTGAGTAAAGATAAGCTGGTGAATCGGGACAAAGTCGAGGCCTGAGATAAAACATGAGGGTTTCTGATCTCCGTAATCGAGGATCAGACCGCCAAGGTCCTGCTCTGGTCCACTGTCCAATCCAACAGACCCTTCTGAGTCCCCTTGCTGGTAGAGGGTCTACATGAAGATGAGCCCTTGTCTCTGCTTCGTGCTGGCTCTGGTTGGACCCCATGGACCCCTACCCCAGGTTTGGCTCCAGGGTGGAGCCCTGGTAACCCTTAGGGCCGGGTGCACAGGGTGCCTGGCTCAGCCTCAGAGACAGGGTGAGGGAGAGACTCAGAGTAGAGCCACTGCTGCTCCGCATTGAGGAGCCAGTTGAGGTGGTTTGATGCCTCCTGGACAGCTCTCGGGTATGTTTAACCAGGAGGAGACGTTAGGGCCGACCCAGGACACGCTAGAGGGATTATATCTCTCAGCTGGCCAGGGAGAGGGCTATCTGGGTTCCTTGTTGAGGCTGCTGCTGAAGACAAGGACCTGGACAAGCAGAAGACATCGAAGACAAGGTTTCTGATCTCTGCTCATCTCAACTTACAGATCTGGTTTTTTCTCACAGAGTGAAGTGTGGTCGTCAGGAAATGAGGTTCAACCTCTAACACCACCTACACCACCACCTCAACAAAATGTTGATCCCAGAAGGAGCAACAGGTTCATCACAAACCAAAGAGTGGGAGTGACTTCACACTGGGAAAAAAGGTGATGGTGTAAAATACAACAGACTGATTTAGTTTGTACACATTTCAGAGGAATCACAGTAAAGGACACAGTATTCTCTGTGTAATGTCTGTTGCTGCATAACAGGTCTCTAAAGACTGCAGCCCAGATGTTTAATAGATGTTTCAGTGCAACTTCAGAAAATTCCTCAAAGTATTTGTTGTTAATTTTCTGTGTGAGGATCACTGTGTGTTGAAAAGCTTTGAAGACAGTGTTCAGATTATAACTGAATAAATAACACTATTAGTTCAGCAATCTTATTCTTGGTACTCTTCAAAACCCTAAGCTTTATTTCTTCTGCAGAGCACACTGATTTGTTATTGTTAGTCTGCAGCTTCAGCTGATCTGGACTCTTTTACACTGACTGCTTCACTCACCTGTCGCCTGCTGTTTATACTGTGGCTGTGATCACATGCAGGTACTCAAATCACAAAGCAGTGCAAATCAGTTTCTTCTTTATTTACATGACATTTTACATTTTTTTCTTAAAGTATTCTCATTTGTGAGTCAGCATTTTTTGGTGCTGGATCATTTTCCAAACATTTTTTGAAGCACATCTGTGGTAAAGATGAATTATTTGTCAAGTATTATCACACCAAGCTGCATGAGCAACTTCTCTGTGCAAACAAGGCTCTAAACCCGTCAGACCTTTGAGCCCAACACTGATTGATCCCTGATGACTGTTGACACTGATAAATATTCCTCTGGTTACAGCAAAGCAAAGTAGAAGTGGACTTTGGCACAATGAGATCACACCCCCCACTGCACAATGGTCAGTTTGAAGGAGGTATACATAAAAATTTATATATAAAGTACAAATAAATATAAACATAAAATGTATTAATCCCACAAAATAAATAATATCCATCATAACCAGGATGTTATTAACTTTATTACTCACTCACCTCATTGTTGCTTTTTATTTTTAAATGTTTCTTTCAATTCTTGTCTTTATTCAGCAACACAGAGAGACTCAAAATGATAAAAGTTGCAGAAAAAATGAAAATATTAATAATGAAACAAACCAAAAAACCTAAAAATTAGGTTTATAGAAAATTGGTAGACAGTAAAAGAAGAAAATGTCTTTGTTGGAGGAGGTTCACTTAAAGGAACAGACCACCCATGATCAAAATACAGTTTGGATGACAGATTATTACATAAATTAACAATTCATGAGAATGTTTGAAAAAAATAAAATAAAAAGCATATACAACTAAAATTCCTCTCTTGAAGTCAGAATTTCTTCATCATTGATGAATTTACAGAGGCTGCCATTTTAAATATTTCAACCAATCACAAAAATGGGGGAGTTTTCCCGATTGGTTGAAATGCTCTGACATCACATGGGCTCAGCATGTGGAAGCTACACATGGTGAGTTGTTGTTACTCTGTCACTACAACAAATCTGTATTCACTGCTTCTGAGTCACATTATGCATCTTACTGTTTGCATACTGAAGAGCTACACTGGTGGAGATTCAGCCTTGAGCCCATGTGATGTCATCATCAAGGGAGCACAGTAGTGGACTGTGATACAAAAAGACTAATATGCTTGTAGTGCATGTAATCCATAAAACTGAGCAACAATTGGGTGTAGGCGTCAGACGAATGCAGCTAAAGTAGTGACGTGTGTGTTGTGTGCTTGGGTTGACTTTGTGTTTGGTAAAAGTTACACTAATGTCACATGGACAAACACAAGATGACTTTTTTGGGGGGCTGTGTTCATTTTGAAATGACAGATGATTTGGGAACAAGTGTTGTGTCTCATTCCTCCAGAGGCCTATTGCAGCCTGCATCACAGTGTCCACTCCTCAATCAATACAGGCTTCATCCTCTCATCCAGGCCTCCATCCAGTGATTGAGCATTTGTGCGTTTTGTCCCCCCTCCACCACCACCACCACCACCTCCGCTGTCTCCAAGCTGGTCTGCGGTCAGTTGCACCTGCACCACAGCGCCTTCCGCCTAATGGGAAATAAGTCGTGCGCAAATCTGACTCTGGATCTGCAGGGCGGTGTGTGCGTAACAGCTCCTTTTTCCCCTTCGGAGGAAAGAAGTAGAGAGAGGAGAGC
>OOFC01024027.1:0-14349 GCA_900323345.1 Pseudochromis fuscus | reverse complement strand
TGTTCTTGTCTTTCTTCTTCTTCTTCTTCTTCATCACCATTCCATCTCCTTCCTCTTCTTCTTCATCACAATTCCACCTTCTTCTTCTTCATCATCACCATTCCTTCTTCTTCTTATTCTTCATCACCATTCCACCTTCTTCTTCATCACCATTCCACCTTCTTCTTCTTCTTCTTCATCATCACCATTCCACCTTCTTCTTCTTCATCACCATTCCACCTTCTTCTTCTTCTTCATCACCATTTCACCTTCTTCTTCTTCATCACCATTCCACCTTCTTCTTCTTCATCACCATTCCTCCTCCTTCTTCTTCTTCTTCTTCTTCTTCTTCTTCTTCTTCTTCTTCATCACCATTCCACCTCCTTCTTCTTCTTCTTCATCATCACCATTCCTTGTTCTTCTTCTTCTTCTTCTTCATCACCATTCCTTCTTCTTCTTCTTGTTCTTCATCACCATTCCACCTTCTTCTTCTTCATCACCATTCCACCTTCTTCTTCTTCATCATCACCATTCCACCTCCTTCTTCTTCTTCTTCTTCTTCTTCTTCTTCTTCTTCCCTTTTCCCTCATACCACTTTCTTCTTCTTCTGCTTTCCCATACCTTCTTCTTCTTCATTTTTCTCCATACCACTTTCTTCTTCTTCATCACCATTCCTTCTTCTTCTTCTTCTTCTTCTTCTTCTTCTTCTTCTTTTTCTTCTTCTTCCAACAACAGTAAATAAAGGTGTCAAGTCCACACTGTAGTTGCAACCCACTCAGTAAATCTGCACAGTGACAGTTGGATGTTTCCTAATTAAGAAATTAACTGCACATACACTTGTGCTCATCTATGGGGATCGATTTTACATAAACACATCAACCCCCCCCCAAACAACTGCAGCTCAAATGCATTTCCCTCTGACTGTCACCACCTTTATATTCTGTATTTTCCCCTTATCTTTCCACTTTAGTTCACAGTTTGTGTAAGTACTATCATTTCACTCTTCTTCTATGTCTGTGACTTGCCTCAGTGTTGTCTCTTTGCATGCCTCTGCTCTGACTCTGTCTCCTCCATCGTGGTGAAAAAAAAAAACAGTTGAAGGAAAAAACACTCGCTGTGGTAAATTCTGTTCACTTTTTTGGTCGTGTTACTGAGCCGTGAACCAGTGTAGCTCATCTCCTGTTAAAATGGCTGCCCTGTTGTGCTTAGACACGGCCAATTCAACAACGGCCGGGTTGTTGAAAGTGCTGTGGTGCAGTACGTCATCCCACACAGATGTTACTCTCATCCAAAGTAGCTTTTTGGCTGGAATGCAGTCATCAATCAGTGGTGGGTAACTAATAGCCCAAAGTTGATAGAAACCTCCTAATCAAAGACATAAATTGGCTTCCTGCTCCCGAAGTTTAATGGTGCAGTGTTTTCTGCTCCGTCTTGGTTGCCCACCACTGTCCTTTATTGTCTTGATGTCCATGAAGACTACATTTTGTGTGTCTCAGGAAGTGGCTGACTGTCTGTTTTCTGTCACGACAGGCTCCCAGTAGCCTTCTCGAAGCGCTGGAGCAACACTTGGCCTCTTTAGAGGGCAAGAAGGTCAAGGACTCCACTGCAGCCAGCAGGTACATTATTCTTCACCATTTTTTAAATTCCTTTTAACATCTCCTTGAAACCCCTGAGACTACTGTGCTCATCTATTGTAATCAAACTGGTAGTCAATTAAAAGCCAGAACCCAAATATAAGCTGGGGGGGGACTGAGATATATAAATTACCATTATAGAAAAACCACATGCATGTTCCTTGTTATTCCCACATTTATGCTCCACATTTTCCCAAATGTGACCACAAGTAGCAACAGATGTACCCATGGGTTTCACCTGGGTATGGACCTGTAGGTTTCACACTGAATTGACATGGGTTTTACATATTTCTACAATGAAAATGTTCCAGAACCCCACACGTTTGCATGTGTATTACATTTTCCACATGCCCATTTTCCCATGTGTTTCCCATGTTTTTCCCATGTCCCAATTTCATGTTTTTCTGTGACGGTAAACACAGTGTGCATGCAACTATTTTAGAAATGTAATAAAATAGAATAAATAATAAAATAAATGTTTCTGTCCTCTGAAGTGTTAGTTGGCTGCTTTTATTTTGAAATATATCGGGGAAATATTGTTAAAAAAAAAAAATTAATAAATTGTTAATAAGTATTAACAGTGTAATGCAGTAACTTTAATGTGTTGAGCTGCTTCACTCCTGATCCCATTTAGTGTCAAGTGATTAAATGTCTCAAACAGAGGTAATTAGAAGTAAAGACCTGCCTCTAATGCACACCGGCCTCAAACAGTGAATACAGGCTCCAACCACTATTTAAGGATTTCCAGTATATTAGGTCTGTAATGGTGATTTATCTGTGCTGCATCTGGTGTGATTTTTCCTGCAGGGCCAGCACTCTGTCCAACGCAGTGTCATCGCTGGCGAGCACGGGGATGTCTTTCACTAAAGTGGATGAGCGGGAGAAGCAGGCAGCTCTCGAGGAGGAACAGGCCCGACTTAAAGCTCTCAAGGTTAGCGTGCTATTTTTAAGAAAACAAATGTGCACATGACTGAATGAACGAGTCTCAGTGGTGTCTGCGCTGTGTGTGGTTTTAACTGGACGTCCTTCCCCGCTCACTCAGGAACAAAGGCTCAAAGAACTTTCCAAAAGGCCGTCTTTCGCCACCACTGATACGTCGCCCATCTCCACCACTGGGGGCACTATCAGCACAGCACCAGCCATTGACCTCTTCTCGACACCCAGCTGCTCTAATGGGTACTGCTCAGATCCAAAGTAATGACGACTGCTCATTTGAGGCTTTTAAACCGGCCTCTCCAGTTTTATATCATAATTTTTAGTTTGTCTGGTGAATATTTTGTGAGTTGTCTAATGTCCTGTCAGCTAATTAAGAAGCAGTAAGGTTCCACAAGGTTCCACATTGTCTGTTTACTCTCCAACAGAACTTTTAAGAAGTGATTATTCAATCGGATACTTGATAGATAAATTATGAGAAATATTTTTGACTTTAAAAAATAGTTTTCTTTGTCTTCTGTTATACTGACCTGAATGTCAATTAATACAGGAAATTTGAAGACAATCAGAAAAATCCTCCCAATTTTCTTATTGGTTGAAATCTTCTGACATCATATGGGCTCATTTAAAGTGGCAGCCTCCATGAAGTCCTTCATAATCATTTTCAGAGATGAATATGTTTTTTGTGGGAGCTCTTTATTGTCAAACCTTCCCTTAAATCATTAGTTTATGTCATAATCTATCTCACAAACTGTATTTTGACCATGGGTTTTATAATTCTTTAAGAAAAGTGGACCTTGACAGTGGACTTGACATTTTATAGATTTAACAATTAGAACAATCTTCACAGATTTATTAAAAATCGAAATAGCTCTGGGAGATCAATTTATTAATTTTATATTTACATTGAGTGAAAAAGATCTTTACATGTAAATTTTCTAGATGTTTTGTGCACTTTGCATATTTCTTCACAATTCAGCTTCACAAAATTCATCCCAAGGTGATACATTCAAATTATTTTGCTCCACTGAACCAACAGACAGATATTCAGTTTATCAATGATGGCGACAAAAAAGCAACAGTTCTCCACATTGACGAGCTGGAACCAGAGACTTCTGCTTGGAAAATTACTAAAAACCTTTATACAAATAGTGGCTAATTAATTTTCAGTTGGGTGACTTGATAAATGATGAATTATTTATGGTTCAATCAGCTAATGATAAAGAGATGGTCTAATTTTAGATCAGCTTTATTCTCACACGACCTTGAAAAAGTGTTTGAAAGCAATAAAAGATCTTTGATTCAATCTGTTTAACATTTTACCCCTGAAATGAACAAGCACACATAAATATTTTAGGAAATTATTGAATTGGTATTTACTCATTTATTGTGCGTAAAATTACAATTTTTTCAAACTATGGCCTTTATTTTTTCTGTACCTTCTCACATGCACTGCTCATTTAGGTTATAAATTCATATTTTTCATCTAACCCAGGAAACAATAGAAACAACCTGGTTTTGTACTCCAGGATACATACCTCGAGCACCTCATTAAACAAGTTGAGAAGAATATAGAAAATAATCTTAGAAACACAAAAATCTAAACCAAAATTCATTCACAATGTTTCAAATTTAGACAATTTTGATACAAATGCTGAATATATTTTGGATGTTGGCATAAAGTCACATGACCTAAGTAGCTGACACATCTCCTGGTCACTGTTTATTGATTTGAATTTAATGCATCTCCCCCGGCAACCTGTCAAATGACGGCATCCTCCAGGATACAGGAGCCAGTTTAAGGTTAAAGGGTAAAGCTACAAAAACACGTCTTGTAACAGTCTGTGAAAATTCTCAATCATCTGAGTCGAAAGCAGCAGGCACCAACGGGCATGAATGCAAATCTTCATCAAGTAAAAATATATTAATATTGTTTGGGATCCAAAATAAGATTTGTGTTTATGTAAATAGTTGAGGATTTAGGAGCAAACAAGATCATGACTGTAATAACACTGTAACCATTTTATTTTGGGTTTGTGCACAAATAAAAAAACAGCGGCTACATTTTTTCTCCCATCTGCCTGCAGTGCGGTGAAGATGGAGAGCGACCTTTTCGACCTGCAGTCCACTTTCCAGCCCTCCATGCAGTCAGGCTCAACAGGGCTTCCAGTGGCGACGGCGTGGGCAGGTAAACATCCACGTCCAACCAACATCTGTGTCATCTGGACTTTTCTGGTGACCTGTTCTGCATGCTCTCCTTCTCTTGTTGTTGTCTGACTCTGATGCCCACCTCTTCCTCTCCACTCTCTTCTGTCTTTTTCTTTTTTTCCCCCTTTTTTCTCTGTCTCTCTTTCCTCTGCCTGCGTAGATCCTTTCACCTCTGCTGAAGCTGGAGATGAATCCATGCCAAACCTTAACCCTTTCCTCTCAAAACTCGTTGTCGATGCCACTCACTTACCTGTCGTGTCTTCAGACGGTGTTAGCTTTTCCTCTAGGACATCCGGTCATGAAATGTTTGGTGGTAACGACTCATTTTGTTTCTCCTCAGAAGTCTTTGTCGCTCTTGTTCATTTCTCTGTAGTTACTTATACGCATGAATAGCCTGCATGTTTACTGTGCTGCTGTAAGTTTGAATGTCGATTATCTGTCTGTGCCGATGTTTGAAATATCTCCTCTTGTCTTGTATGCTGCTCATACCAAGCTCAGATTGTGTTGTTTTTTTCTAGCATCTTAATTCCTCTTATGTATCAACCAGGACCTTCCATGTCCGGCTGTAGAGGCCCATTTTTTGCTTTTTTTACAGCTACCCATCATCTTCTTTTAATGAACAGCTTGGTGTTGCATTGTAGTGCAAAGATGCCGTAGAGCTTTTAAGTTGAAATCTGTTCTTCTTTTACCAACCAACACTATTTTTGATTCTCCAGATCGTTACAATCCCTTTATTGACACAAACTCATCCGTTTCAACCAATTACAAACGCACAGTGCGGATAGAACACTCCATCTCAGGTACTACGATGGCTCACCATCTCCGCCTATGTTTCCTGGCAAACATAGGAATCCTATGCAAACAAAAACCCCAGAGCCGATATTTGTTTTTGTATTTGTGGTTAAAAATGTGGACAAAATCTACTATTAATGAAAATGTTTGACAATTTGGGAAATACTTATTCTTTTTTTTTTGTTTTTTTGCCTAGAGTTAGATTCAAAGATTGATGCCACTCTCGTATCCATCTGCTACATAATGTCAACTTCTTTGTGGATGATATTTATATATATTTAGGTGTATTTCTTCATTCAAGTCATTCTGATTTCATCATTAAGTAGATATTAGGCTTCAAAAAGTGGAATGGGGGTGTGGTTAGTTTGATTGACATGCTTGTTCACCAATGAGATCAGCCCTGAACTCTAGTCACGTACACATTGGGCAGCATCCTCAAGTTCAAGGATCAGACCCGCCTCCTCACTCCTTTCATCATATCCAATTATGGTCACTTCTTGCTCCAATCAACCAATATGGTGACGTTCAAATGCCGAACTCCTGGCTTCAGAACGGGAGTCCACAAACCAATGGTTGTCATCACGTTAGTGTGGTATCAATCTGATCACACTCTGAGCAAAAAATAAGTATTACGTTCCCAAAATGTCAAACCTTCCTTTTAATCTTTCCCCTTTTGGGATGCCACAGTATTGTTCTGCTCTATTTTTTTCTTCAACAACTTTGAAATATTCCTTAAAAGCACAAAATCTTACAACTTTTAAAAAACCTGTTAGCTGTCTTTTTTCTGTCTGTATAACTGTCTTTTCCTACCTGACTCTCTGGCCTGGCCTTGAAATGCTTTTCTTTCCTTTTGCTTTCTTTTCTCTCTCTCTTCTTTGTCTTCCTCCTGCTTCCTGTGGCGTGGTGTCAGACTCCTTCTGTGGTCCAGTGTCCATTGCCCAGCACCTCCCACATCAGGCTCCCTTCCCCACTGAGCCCTCTACTGTAGCAGGTCTATTCAGAGGTAGAGTACTTGAAGGCGCTTCTCCAGCACACTCGGCAGTAGATCAATGCTAGTTGTTTTGTGCTACTCAGCTCTCTCTGTTCAAGCATCTTGTGATTTATGTAAGGACAGTGTAGTTACACGGTGCCAGAGCAGAAACCATAAGTCCGAGCGGTAGTGATCATTCTTCAGAGTATTTTAACAATTCAGTGTAACTCTGTAACTGCAGCTGTCTTCTTCTTCTTCTTCTTCTTCTTCTTCTTCTTCTTCATCTCTTCCTGAAGGATACTCAACGCCACAGGCCCCTCCACAGCAGTCAGGAGGGGGACTCCAAGTGGACTTCGAGTCAGTTTTTGGAGCCAAAGCCGCAGGCAGCAGTAGCCTCAATTCCGATGGTGAGGATTTCACATTCACATAGAAGTGCACATACAAGTGCCATAGGTTTCTACATGTGTGACTGGTCAGTCTTGCATTAAACCTTCCTTTGTGTTTGACACAAAATCATAGATGTAGAGATGGATGATGCAACCAGTCTTAAAGTAAGGCCAATGCAGAAGTACAAAAAAGTGCAATGCTCCCGATGGCCACTAGATGTCTGCTCCAAAAAACTCCAATGGCTTGGTCCAACTGACAACTCAAAAGTCGTCATTTTCAATCATGAAATACTCCATAAATTCTTTCCACAGATGATGCTATAGTCATTAGCTAAAGTCAACTCGTATCAGGGATCTGGTGGTCCATCTGAAAAGAGTAGTTAAAAGTAGATATTAGGCTTCAAAAAAGAGCTGTATTTAGGGGCATGGTTACCTTGATCGACAGGCCTGGTCTCAAATAAGACCACACCTGAATCCCAGTCTTGCTCACACTGGGCTCAGGTTCAAAGGTCAGACCCGCTTCCTCACTCCTCCCTTCATATCCACTTATGGTCACTTCTGGCTCCAAACAACACACATTCAAACATACAAACAACAAACCCCTGGCTTCAAAACACAAGTCCACAAAAAAGCAGGTGACATCACATTAGCGTCACCTATTTCTGTATAACATGTATGCACAAAACTAAATCAATGCATGTGATTCTCAGCTCAACAGTAGCCGTAGTCCAGAGCAGAAATAACAGGCACATTTTGATATTAAACACACATTAAGATGTGTTGTTTGTTTCAGAGAGTTACATCTGATTCTGACGTCAGAAACAGCTGAAACACCTGCAACACTCCTGCAGGTCGACAGTGTAAGAACATACTGTTGTGTTCTCTGGGCTATTTTTACCCCACACTCAGCATCTGCAAGCAGCCCAAAAGTGCACATAATGGGAGAGCAGACACATAATGGACCTTGAATCATAGTCATGTTCAGAAAAACATCTAAACTTGTAATTTAGGTAAATAATTTATTAAAACTTAGAATAACATGTTCCTAATACTGTTTTACTGAGTGCTAGCAGTTACTTTCTCCTTTCACTTCTCTTTTTTAAACCAGCTACAATCAGTGTTTATATAATAAAAGTCTGTTAATGACAATGTGGTTGCTGTTTTGGCTCATTCTTACTGCTCCCATAGCATCGTTATTGTCCACAAGAGGAAGCTGTTTCCAGTGGAAAAGCTGTAAATACCTCTAAGCTAGCCAAACAGCACCAAACAGCAAAGTCACACAGTTAGAGGCTAACTAGTTAGCATACCTGTACCGAGCAGGTACAGGTATGCTATTAAATGTTTTGTGTCCAAACTATAAGGTGTAGCTGGTTTCTGTCACCATCAGGTTTTTACTTTTTCACAATTGGTTTCTGAACGTTTTTAGTTGTTTTCTTTTTATTTCTTTTACTTGTTTGTGTCACAACCCATCAAAAGAAGCTCTCAAAACAAGAGATCCTATCATGGAGTTAAATACTCTCCCAGCACTGACAGATTTATTTTCTGATTTAATGAAAAATAAGCCAGAAGATGAATCTGAAACCAGTGGATCTGTTTTTTGTTGTGTAACATTATTGTGTATTTGATGACAGCAGTGCAGATCTCGGCTGAGCGCTGTTGTGCATTTGTGGTTATCATGAGCTGCAGATGGTATCTAGCCTGGGCCCTTTATTACATGTCAGTCTCCCATGTGTCTCCACCATCAGTCTTTGTCATCTCGCTGCCGTTAGTTTTCTAATAAAGGGATAAAATGGCTGAATGATAAAAATGTTAATGTGGTTCAGTTTTAAACTGCAAACAAAATATACAAATTAAAAGGTTGATCTGTACTGAGTCAGTCCTCTTTCTGCTTTGTCAGATATCACTGGCGGCATCCTGAAACCGACTCTTGCCGGCTCCAACCAGCCGTCCAATCAGCAGCCGGAGAAGCTGGTGTCAGATGACCTTGACTCCTCCCTGGCCAACCTTGTCGGCAGTGAGTGTGACGCTTTGCTTTCAGCCGCACTAATTAACCACCACGTGCTCATTAGGCCTCAAAATGACAAAATATTTGCGAACTAACAGCTGCACTTTGACTTTTTGTTTTTTTTAGACCTCGGCATTGGAAACGGCACGATGAAAAAGTAAGTGACAGTTCGTGGTCGTCGCGCGTGTCCCAGCAGCTCTGCGCTTTCAGGGCGCTTTACGAGCTGGTGCTAACATCAGCTGTGTTAATCCACAGTGACATCCACTGGAGCCAGCCGGGGGAGAAGAGGATGACCGGCGGCACCAACTGGCAGCCCAAAGCAGCGCCGACCACGACCTGGAACCCTGTCTCCATGGTAACACACACAGACTTTTCACTGGAGTTACTCATGTCTCTACTGTACTTCCTCGTCCTATTTTACTGCCACACAGAGAGCTGACGTAAAACCAGAACTTCTGGGTTCTGTTCCAGGAATAATAAAACCTCATTCACGATCCCACTGACGTGTAATTATGCCAATAACTAAAAATACAACCTTGGAACAGGAGCCGTTTTATTTTAACAGTATTTCATGTGGCTTGTGTCAGACGTTCAGATTAGGATGGTATTTGTTTATTCAGTATTTATATTGTTCACGAGTCTTTATGGACACCATTTACCATAAGCCCCTGACCATCACATGCTTAGAGATTATAGCTTGAAATACCTTTTAAAGATGAGTTTTATGGAAATAGATAAAACAAACGTTAACTTTGTTGGTAATTTGATTAGACGGCAGTGTCCACAAGAATCAATCATAAATATTGTTCCCAAAAAATGTAATTGTTGAATATTGTCACTACATTTGTTTTAAGATAAGATGGGACTTTATTCATCCCACAGCAGTAAATAGAAGAAGTAGTGGCAGTGAGTACAAAAAAAATCAAAATGACTGAAAAAAAGGATAAAAATACAGAAATATAGAATAAGAAATGTAGAAATAAGAATTTAACAAAAATGTATGCAAATGCACACATATTGAAGAAATAAATGTCTATTTTTAATGAGGACATAATTTAAACAACCCCACGCTAAATTTAAAAGTTGTTAGCTAAATAAAAGCCATGTAATATTTATGCGATTCATAATCCAGTTGATCAACTTTTTAATAATTGCTGATTAATCTGCTATCAAAATAGTCATTAGTCGCAGCCTTAGTTGGTAAATGGACTGTACTTATATAGCTCCTTTTTCCCTTAGGTCTACTAATCACTTTACAAGTTTTGTTCTCTCACAGTTCACACACCACTGGAAACAGAGCTACCATGCAGGTGCTAGCTAACATCGGATACAACTTAGGATTCAGTGGACAGGCAGAGCTGAGGATCGAACCACCAACCTTACAAGTTATGGACGACCCACTTTACCAGCTGAGCCACGTTGTTAAAAAAAGCAAAGGTCCTAGTTTGTAGTGTTGGATACTGATTTACTTGTACAATATGGACAGTAAACCACAGGGACAGGACATAAACTATCACCCATGGTTCACATAGTTACAATTTGGGAAAGATCAGAGGATTGGATTCTGTAAGAAATAAATCTGATCTGTTACAATGGACGAATGTTTCAACAAGATAGTGTTACTATTTCACCACAAGAGGGCAGCAGAGTTCAGTCTGTAGCATCAGTACAGCTGGATTATAGGTTGGTGCTCTCTGAGTGCTTTCTAGTTTAAATTCTTACTTGACCTCTTTGTGTCTCTTCAGCCACCGTCAATCATGGCCTTCCCCGCCACCACCCCCACAGGCATGATGGGATACGGCATGGTGAGTATTATCAGATGCTGCATGTGCGGCGTCTGTGCAGCTTCTGTTTATTTCTTATCTGCTTTGAAGCGAAAAGATAAATCAGTTATTAGATTCTGATTTATTGGAACAGGTCAAGTCTCATAAATGCTTTTGTGTTTTTTTTTACCGGCTTCTTATCATTTAGAGAATTAATTAAATGCACTTAAACTGGGTCAAGTGAGTCTGTGTTGTGTTATGAATATTTTCTGAAGTTTTATAAATAAAATGAAGGCTGGAGAATTCTCAATAGTTTTTTTTTATTTAAAGCACATTCAACTTATGAATATTAATGCTATATCACTGGCAGGCACAAAGTCTTTATTCTCCTTTATTCCTTTGTATATTCAAAGAAATTTTTTTTTTCATTGTTGTTTTTTATTTCAAATCACAGCAGCTTAGCAGATTATTTGTGCTTAGTGATGCACCAGTGGTTAGATGTCAGCTTAACTTAATCAAGTCCAATAATCATGTGCGCTGCTAAAATGCAGTTGAATAAAAGCAGCTTTGCATGGCAGAGGAAATCATTTGAGTTTGGTACACTCCATAAAGTATTTTAAGATCCTATTATCGCTTCGTGGTGTTTTTAAGCTTCAGAATTAATCCTTTGACCTCGTAAACAGCGGCCTCAGATTGTATTTAGTTGCGGTTCAGCTTCATTAGCAGATGGATTAAAGAAATCCTCAAAATGAAGCTTGAGGTGAGATGTTTTGTCAACAGTAAATGAAGTGACGTCTCTGATCTGGCTGCAGCCTCCACAGATGGGCTCGATGGGGATGATGAACCCACCCACCATGATGTACAGCCAGCCTGTCATGAGGCCACCCAACCCCTTTGGCTCTGTGTCTAGTGCTCAGGTGGGTGAACGGCAGTCGGACCACGGCGCAGAGGTGATGCACAATGTCTCTACTTGCACAGTTATCAGGTTGAGTGAATAGGTGTGTCCATTGTGCCGTGATGTGTAACCATAGTTAGTCGGTGTGAATACTGCTGAGGATGATGACAGTTTGAACAATGAACCCTTCACTCTCTGGAGCTGAAAGGGGCAGAACTGTGAATCATCTCCCTTGTTTTGACTCCCGACTCCTTTTTTTTTAATTTATTAACCCTTCTTTCATACATCACAGCTTCTCCAAACTAATCTCATCCCTCCTTCAGTCTCTGTACTGACTCTGACTTCTCCTCTGGTCCTCCTACCTCCTGTATTTCTTCCTGAAATAGCCCTCTGCAGCCTCTAGTCCTTCCAGCCAGAGTCCTCTCCGAGCCCCTGGACAGGACCCGTTTGCACACCTCTCTCTCAAGGATTTCTTGTAGAGCATCTCTTTAGGTACATCATGCTCTTTGCTTGCGGATGCACCTGCATGCGTCGCATGCCCAATGCCAATACCTGTGTGTTTCTTTTTGTATGTTTGCATATTTGATGTATTCTCCGTCTGATTAGAGGCTACCTGTATTATTCTCTTTTTTTTCTTTTCTTTATTTGACCTTTGTTGCTTGAATTTTCTGCTCGTTCTCGACAGATTTAGCCAGACTCATTCTGACCCTTTGTTCCTTCACTGTCATCACATTTTGTTCAAACCTGTGTTGTCTGAACCATTGGTGATGTTAATTATAATTGCCTGTTCGCTGAACTCTGTGCCCCATGATTATTAAATGCAGTTTACATGGAAAATGGCAGCAGGTGTTTTTTGCCAAATTTAACAAAAGTAAAACTTCTCATTTGCTACCTGTAGCTACCTAATAAAGTTAATGTTAGATTCAGGAGCTGGGGGAAAATACATTTCCTGACTTCCTGATTCATATTTCAAGGGGAAAATCAATTTGAAAGACATAGCATTGTTTCTTTATTTCAGTGTATAGATAATTGTTTCATTTTAAAATTGGCAGCTTAGCCTACATACCTGTTCATTTTTACAAAAAACATATTTTTACTTTTACATAACAAAAGAAGAGACAGAGTGAGAACTAACCAGTGAGTTATAGATGCTGAGGTCAAGCTTGTCAACTAGAGCTGGATTCAGGTGCTAATTAATGTTGGAGTAAAGCAGGTTATGTTTATAATTAACTGATTATGTTATATTAATAGATCTTGAGAGTTGTATTATTATTTATTGATTGATTTTCACAGTAGGGATCCTTTCTGAATGAAAAACGAAAACTTATTTCCTTCACATGATGTGGTTGGTATTTGACCACCAGAGGGCACCAGTGTTCAGTCTGTAGCTTCAGTCCAGCTGGATTATACCTCAGTGGAGGGTTGTACGCTCTGAGAGCTTTCTAGTTATTTCTTAACATTTAAGTTAATCTTGCAATTTACATCTTCAACACACAGTTTGAACATTTCCTTTACTTGTACCTGTGAGGTTTTGGTTTTTAAACGCTGCCCATGAACAGAACTTTAACACAAATTCAAATGCTGTGCCGCATTATGTTTCCTGTCATTGAACAAAATGCTGCATTGGGGAGAGGTTTAGCGAACAGCCACTTGACTTATTAATAATTTCTCTGCACATTTCAGCCTTTCTCTCTGACATTGTTGGCCACCTCTCTCTTTCAGATGCAGTTCATGTAATTTGAAGGAAGTGTCTCTCGGAAGACGAAGCACTTAGCAGCAAAACTTTGTCCTGGTTGCAGCCTAACTCTTCAGAGAAACATTCACACTACCCCCCAAATACAGACATGTCAAGAACACAGTGGTGCAACGACGGTCAGAAACCATGGTAACAATGTCCAAATGACGTTTGGCGATAGCTCACACCCATTTATTCTGTAACTTGTCCGAGACGTCGAGTGATGCTGCTGTCTAACCCCCCTTAAGAGGATTCCTTATCCGTTTTACAGTGTAATCTGTAAAGATAGTTTGGGTGCTGAGAAACTTTAATGTTATGTATTTGGAGATGCTGTGGTTGGATGTAAAGGCTTGATGTTCAGCGGGGGAGGGGGTGGAAGGAAAAAAAAAGGAGAGCAGTCCTTCCCTTTCTTGATCCGATCATCATCCGTCATCCATTCCCTACAGTTATTTAACTGTCACTAAGTAGTGATGCTAATGACGTTTACACCTGTTTAGTTTTTGTCTTTTTTACCGTGTTTACAGTAGACATTCCTTGTGTGTTGTTTGTATTTATTTATGATTATTGGTTTAAGATTGGGGGAAAAAAATAATGTAAAATCTACAGTACGTTGAACACATGTGGGAGTGCTTCAGCATTAAACAAGGATCTCAGACTATCATTAAGAGGTAGAGTTAAAAATAGCTATTATATAAATTACACCTATTAAGCGGAATGATAGAGCACTAAATATTCTCCGAGTTTTGTGTTAAGAAAAGATTTTTTACTAGATGAAAGATTTCACAGTCTCCGTTGTACTTAAAGTGCAGGGGTTAGAGTCAGTTAACAGTATATAGTCGATTCTGTGCCTAGGGTTTTATTTCGCAATGGATCAGTTTCCTGACTAGTTGAAAAACACTTCATCCACGAATCTGAAGCGTCGCACTGGGTGGTGGGCTCCATTTGCTTTAAGCTTGGCATGCCATTGACTCACTGACTGTAATCAAGGCTGCCTTTACTCTGAATGTGAAAGAGTTGTCTTCATGTTGCACACATCTTTCCACACTACA
>OOFC01024024.1:11156-39194 GCA_900323345.1 Pseudochromis fuscus | reverse complement strand
GACTCTCCGTGGTAGTTACGCGGCGCTGGCCGCGACGATAACCCGGTGTTCGGCTCCGAGGACAAAGAGACGCAGGCCACAGTTATCGGGACAGTCGCATTGTGTGGATTGGGTCAGTGTCCGCCGCTGTCAGGAGCGTTACAGCCGCCTTCAAGTTGTTGGTGCGCTTGTTATTGTTGCTCTCAGACAGCTGCAGCCTGTTATGGACATACGCAGTGACGTCAGCGGAAATTCCTTCACGTCCTTCTGCGCAGAGCTGCGTCACCACTAGAGGCCGCTGTTTCCGGGTTCAGCTGTACACAAAACCATAGTACATAGAACATATACAGACTATATACTGCACATAGAAATAGACTGCACATAAACTCTATATAAAATATACAGTTTATTCATGAAACTCAACCTGCAGAGATCTATAGGATCAATAGGTTCCTTCAGAAATACTATAGTTAGTGTGGACTGCATGGTAATGATAACACAGAGGCTTGTCTTTATTTCATGTTTTTAATCAACTCACATTATGATGACAAACAACTGAAAAGAAAGTACACGGAGTGAGAAACTCTTCACCTCAAAGACCAGGATTGGGATCAACTCCTTAGAACCGACTAAGTACAGGGTGCCTAATTCAATCCACAAAAACTGTGAAGAGGAATCAAAATCAGAACAATAACGACAACAAGAACCACATGGCTGAATCAATCTGTGGCTTCCTGATGGCACCGGCTGGCTGGGCCCTTCAAATGGACTCTCAGTGATCTTGTGTTGCCACTTAGTAAAAAAAAAGAAGAAAAAAGCTCAGTTGTAACCAAAAACCTGGCAACATACACAGGGTTGACATGTTATTCAAAGTGCTATTTTGTTCCCAATCCTGAGATTTTTTAAATATATTTTTTTAACAATACAATTCAGGAAACAGCCATAGTCCATGTTATGGCTTTTACAATTAAAGCCATTCCTTCATCATTGGCACTTTCACATCTGTGTAAGAAAAAAAACTGAACAAAAACAATGTCCTTGTCATTTCCAATAAATAAATCTGACCAATAAACACTGTCTAAACTCTATTTACAAGGAGAACACATTCAGTCCTCTTCCTTTTCTTTAAACCAAACAAAACATTACATTATAAAAATATGAATTAAAGGGGAAGGAATGATTGAAACTTTCCTTACGAGAGGAAAACGTTGGTTTGTTGAAGAAAAACTATTGCACTTTCATCCCTTTCTACAGAGACACTAATTGGTATTACAATCAGTAAAGGAAAGAGCAGTGGCTCCCTAAATACGCCCCCACACCCAGAACACATGTACTGCAGCTGCTTCCTGACAGGTGGATGTGCTCATGCTCCTGCTAATCACTGCTGTGGTGTGAACACCTCCAAAATACAAACTAGAGGACGGAGGAGGAGCTCCCCAAATGCAATCAGAGATGCTGTGTTGTGGCTTCAGTACCTGCCTTGTCACACCTGTTGGTAGATTTTGTACAGCCTACTTTCTAAGACACCTATATTTGGTCCAAAATATCACATAACTTGTTTTTTAGGCTTCAAGAGACCCTTGGAACACTTTTTAGTGGATGTACTGATTTAGGGATTGATAGGTAGAAGAACAAAGGCCTTTGAGTTTTATGTGAGACTTAGTTCACATTGTCATCCAATCTCATCCAGAAAAAATTCTGTATAGTTTATTCCCAAATAAATACTCCACCCAACACATTCAAAGGTTTTCTGGCTCTGTCCCTTCTTAAGCTGAGAGTCAAAAATCACATAAAAAAATTAATGACACTTTTCCACAGTGCTGTGAAAGTTGTTCCAGGAAATCAGCTCATCTGCATCAGCTGTGTGTTCAGATCTGACCACAGACCAGCAGAGTAGAGATCATACACTGTTTACAGAAATGGATGAAGCAAGTGGGGCTCAAAAATAAGGCCAATGCAGAAGTGAAAAAAGTGCAATACCCTCGACAGCCACTGGAGGCAGGCTCCAAAAAACTCTGACTCTGCAATACATTTTTTCCACAAGTCATTAGATAAAGTCAACTCTTCTTCTCAGTGACCTGGTGGTTCATCTGGAAAACATTTATCAGTGAGGAGATATTATTCTGAGACGGGAGGAACATTTAGGGGCGGGATTAGTTTGATTGACAGACTGGGAAGTGACCTCAGGTTCAAGGGACCGCCCTCACTCCTCCCATCATATACAAATATGGTCTGTTGAAGCCAATAATGTAATAACAGCCGATAACATAAGAAATTTGCCCTTTTTGAAATGTAATAGGCCAATAACGTAATAACTGGTCAATAACCTAATAAAAGTCCTGAACCTATAACGTAATAACTTTTGGCCAATAACGTAGTAATTTATTACGTTATTGGCTGCTTATTATGTTATTGGCCTGGTAAAACAAAAAAACTTTGCAAATGTAATAACTGAGCCAATAACGTAATAATAAATCATTATGTTACTGGCCAACAGTTATTACGTTATCGGTTCAGGACTTTTATTACTTTATTGGCCTATTACATTTCAAAAAGGGCAAATTTATTACGTCATCGTCTGTTATTACATTATTGGCTTCAACATGGTCACTTCTGGCTCCAAACAATAAACATAGTGACGTTCAAATGCTGAACTCTTGGTTTCAAAATGCGAGTCCACAAATCAACTGGTGATGTCACACTTGCTTCGTCCAGTTCTATATACAGTCTGTGGTTGAGACATTCCTGATTAATAACAGATGCAAAGGCTTTATAACGACCTGTCTTTATACAGCTGCACAGCATGTTCACACCAGGTGGAAATGGGACCGAATCAAATGTGCAAACATCCTGAAAAGGCTGTAACACTAACTTACGCTAACTTCCTGTTGCTGTCATAATTTTTACACCATGAATTGAACTTCTCAGTTGACATAAACATCTTGCCACATTTTCCACTTGACCACCAGGCAGTTAAAGGACAATTCCAGTTTATCTGTTATCGAATATTCACCAACTAAGCTAACTGCTGAGGTGACTAAAACCCTCCTGATGGGTCAAAATCATGAGCAGTCAGATAATCAGACAGGTCAGAAACAATCTTACAGCTCATCAGTGATCAAAGGCCTTGTATTTGGAGATCAATCATAAAAAAGTACATGTTACTAATACTCCTTAACTGCACACTAAGTGGACAGCAACTGCAATGTCCACAACAAGTGGCTGTTTGCCTTGTTTTTTTCTTACAAATAAGTCTGACCAACCAATCGGCTTCCCATTGGACCTATTTTAATTCACATCCACATCTGCTACAATGCTATTATGACCAATACAGCTACAAAAATAAAACATGCAATAAATTGGAATTATCCTTTAAAAGTGGTGTAAAAAGACTGGCACAATGTCGCCTGGGATCTTTCAACAAAGTGAAAACACGGTGATCACAGCTGTGTTAGGCACTTGCATCAATCCACAGTCAGTGAAGTCACCTGTCTACAACATGCAGGACAAACCTCTGCTGTGTGTCATATTCAACACAGCCTGGAGGCACAGAAGCCTGTGTGTGGTGTGCTGCAGCAGGTCACAGCAGGACCCACAGATCAGACCTGTCTCCACATCCCAATCATAGAGAAGGAATAGTTCAGCTGTGAGTAATGCACTCGCTCTTCTGCACACCCACGGCCGCACATGAGCAGCAGCAGGTGGCGGATCAGTCTGTATTGTCACACTTTAGCCTCTCGCTGGTCCACTTCCAAACCCTCCTCATCATAGACACAGAATCTGAGCTCAGATCAGTCTGTCTGCTCTCCATACATGGAAGTATTTTGTAAAATGGGAAGCGATCTCCAAGAAATTTAGGCTGAGTGTCCAAAACCCACGTAGTGTTCATGTGCTGAGGAGATGGCATCAAAGCTGGTGTGTCTGCAAAAAGGCTAATTGTGTGTGCGTGTGTGTGAGATCAGTATCCTGTTTTCTCTGAGAAACATTTATGGAAAGAGATAGAGCCTTTCATTGTATCTAAATGAGTCTGAATTGATCGTCCTCAGTTCGCAGTATGAAAACACTGAACAGATCTGAAGCAGTTCAAAGGTCAGGGACACTTTCAGATTTGTCTGCACTCAGGTTTTGTACTGGCATCAAAAAGGTAACAGCTGCACTGCACAAACTAAATGTTCTGATGGTGTTTTTTGGACCAGGATACAGAAACCGGCCAGAGTAGCTCCTGAGTTTGTGCTCTGAGTCTGAATGAAGGTGTAACAGATCTGCAGCATTACTCAGCACGGAGGCTGTTTTCATTCACAGGAGACATCGTCAGTGTCGAGAACACTGGAGAGGTCATTTCTCATTCCTTTTGTTTTACCACAGGAGAAAAGATGCTACAATTTTCCAGTGGAGTCAAGTTACCAATAATTGTACAGGTTTTATGTTCACCTAACCAAAACTCTCTGCATGACGACTCATCACAGTAAGCTGAGGAGGTCACCACGTTTCCAGTTGTTTTGTTTTTTTTGCTTTGCCTGTTTGTGAATTTGCCAGTTCATGCATGAGTTTAGATTTATTTTGGTGCAAATTCAGAAGGTCTTCTGTGAAAAAATTCTCAGCATTGCAACAAAGTGCAATGCAATGCAAACTGCTCATGAATAAAAACATGTGGCCATCATGAAACGAGAACCCTCCACCTTGTCCTATCTGAACTTGGTTTGTAGCATTTACTCCGAATGTCTGACGCTCACATCTTATATTTTGTTGTTTCTAATCACTTCACTACATTTATATCGTTCTTGTTTGGAAATTTGTGGCTAAAAAAAATTAAATACAATCTTTCCCGGCACATACGTCTTTCCATAGCCAGAGATGAGATGGTGTGTTTTCACAGCCGTGTGTGTGTGTGTGTGTGTGTCTGGAGTATTTCAAATTGTAAACTTTCTGGAGGCATTTGAGTGTTTTTAAGATCCAAAAACTCTGTCTCATGCTCATGTCTGCATTCATCACACAGTAGCTGTGACTGATGGGGAGTGTGTGTGTGTGTGTGTGTGTGAGACAGAGAGAGGGTCGTCCTTAGCTGTCCACCACTTGGTGTGGCAGAGTGACAGAGGAGCCGTTGATAAATGAGCCTTGTTTGTCTCTTCCCTTCAGAAAATAAGTGAGCAGCTCCCCTTTCCCCTTCACAAAGATGGGCCCCCTCCTCACAAAGCGGAAGCCGTACTCCTTCAGGATGTTGTAGCAGTCCTCTACCACCTGGACACACACACACACACACACACACACACACACACACTACATCACAATGCTTGCAGGGGGTTTGTCAGAAAAGAGGGGACATGTTTATTTAAGCACTGCATTTGAGAACCTGGGATTTTGACTGGTTCATTTTCAAATACTACTACAGCAAAAGTAAAGCACAACACTGTGTTTGGTATAAAAAAAATACTACGAAACAAATGAATGTGGGAAGTGATCATAACACAGCAATGTCTGTACACAAACGTGTCCCATTAAAAACAAAGGGAGGTCCTTATGAAGAACTCATTGATGTGTTGATGTTCAGTGATGAGGTCGTCTGTCCAAATTTTCTTTGAGGTATTCTGAACCTCTTTGATCTGTGACCTGCACATGAGCTTTAATGGGACACAACCGGCACTTTAACAGGAGAATAGGATTCATCATCGTAAGGAAAAAGGTACAAACAAATCTGTGGTTTAAGAATCTGACGTGGACTTTATCTTAACAACTTTATCAACAAATTTCAGAAAATTATTGATGAATGTTGCTCAATATCTGTTTCACCAATTGGAGACAGAAACAGTCTGAAACAACCAGAGACCCGGAAACAGTCTTCTGGATGAATCCCAGTGCTGTACCTGTACGTTTCCCATCACCCCTGTGGACTCCATGCGACTGGCCACATTCACAGTGTTGCCCCAGATGTCGAAGTGGGGTTTGCGGGCACCGATCACTCCTGCTAGCACCCCTCCCTTATTCAGACCTGCAGGAGAGTGTGGACGCATGCAACCAGTGAGACCAAGATACCAGACACACTCTCTAAAAGCAACATGTCACAGGTTTACATAAATATTCTGATAATTACCGTATTTTCCGCACTATAAGGTGCATCAGGTTATAAGGCACACCTTCAATGAATGGCCTATTTTAAAACTGTTTTCATATATAAGGTGCACCACATTATAAGCTATTAACTTTATTAATAGAAAACAAACCAACGTTCTGACAACTCTGTTCACTCCAAAACAAGCTAGTGCATTCACAATACGGTACCGTACGTACCAGGAGCTCTTACCAGTCTTTGCGCCGCCTTCGTTGAAAACAATGTATTTCCAACTCCATTTGTCACAGTTCAAAGCTACATGAACAGCTGTTTGATTTTTTTCTCCGAGGTAACGTCAGTGACGTAGTTTTATCTTTTACCAACAGCAAGGTACAACAGGTAGTGCAACTTTTTATCACCTAGTTAGTACATTCGTGCCATTTTATACACACATAAGTGGTGTGGGACTGGAATTCCCCTTTAATGTTTTTACCGCTGTTACTTCGGGGACGCCCCCTGACTACGGTAGCCTTAATTAACCAATATTGATCTATATATAAGGCTCATTGGATTATAAGGTGCATTGTCGGTTTTTTAGAGAATTAAAGGCTTTTAGGTGGAGCTTATAGTGTGGAAAATAATGTACATTTGCAGGTATACTATATTTCCACCCTTTGACTTTACTTCCTGTTTGTCTCCATTGGTTAAATACTGTACAATACCAAGAACCCTGCACAATGGATGTGGAGTATGCTCCTGATTTCTAGGAAGAAGTTAAACAATCACATGTATTTTGTTTGGTTCATTTATAAACCATTAGTTAATCTAATGTTCTGTACGAGCACAGCAGCCAAAGATAGACGTAGCTCTCTCAAAGAAAGTGTTAATCGGCTATGACAATAAACTCTGATTTGCTATTCACTACTCTCGTGTTGTAATTATTGAAACAATAATGTGAAAACCAAACCGGACTTGAATGCCACTGCAAAATAATCTATCTTGAGGAAATGAATGACAAAGAACAACAGAAAACTCCAAAATCCAGATTTTCTACAACTGTGCCGACACATCGAGGAAGATTTAATCAAACCTTTAATTGCAGCCAAAGCATTCACCCTCCTTCAGAAGAGGAGGAGTCTTAAAAAGGAGGCGAGCCTGCACGCCATTTACAGCATTTCAATTATACTCACTGAGAAGTATTTTATTTAGACGGTTGACAAAAAGTCTGATGTTTTTTTTTAACACCACTGGAAGTTTGACTCTGGTTGAAGAGTTTCTGAAAGCAGTGTGTCTTTGTGATCCATGGTCTTCCTCCCAAAACGCTGACTTGGAGACATTTCCTCAGGTGTGATCCCAACTGTAATTTCCACTCTCCATTTTTATTTTTTTTTCTTTGTCCCGCTGCAGTTGGCCCTGGAGGACCCGGTGCACAGCGTTTCGCTCCAGCAGTTCGTCTATGAAAAGCTGAAGGCGCAGCAGGCCCTGATGGGGGACCAGGGCTTCGGGGTCCTGATGGAGTCTGTGGACACGGAGCTGGTCAGGCAGCTCCAGGAGTTCCTCCAAGGCCTCTGAATCACATCTTTCACTACCTTACGCAAACATCTTTGCCTAATGCTACCCTGTACCTCCCATTTTTTTAAAAAATGTACTGGAAAGGTTAACGGTCTGCCCGACGTGTGGAATCCTAATTCAAACTTTCCCTAACCTCTACCTATGCTATGCCTTATCTATATTCAAACCTAGCCTTGTCAACTGTCCTCAGCTAACACCCCCTGTCCCCTGTTTTGTTATCTAGTTTCCTTTACTTCATATTTTTTTATAAAATGGGATTTATGTGGGTGCTTGAAAATATCAAGTGTCTCTATGTTTTTTGAAACACCCACATGAAAGCATCACTACACTAGAGCTTCCACTTAATTCTTCTAGTTTCTTCACTTTCTTGTGGTTTTAATGTGAAGTAGGTAGAAAACTGTAGGAATGGGATATGAGTTGGGAGCTTTGGGGAGTATAAAGCAAAAATCATCTGCAGGTGCCAGAGCAGGAGCCTCGGACTATTTTTTATGGAAAAAAATAAAATAAATAACAATATTCAGATTGTAGCAGAAATGTGGATAAACCAAACCTGAAGGACCTAAAGCAGTGTTTACAGAATCTATTCTTAAAAGAGAAAAAAAGAAATGTAATTTTGTATGTATGTAAAGTATGGATGATATTCTGCATGACGATATTTTAATTTTAGTTTGTTTTTTTTTTTGCTTCCATTTTTTTAACATTATCATTTTTGTCATAACCAGAGGTCAAGTTGAAGTAACTACTGAGAGAACTTGTGTTTTTCTTTCTTTTTAAGTTAGAGGGAATTTTTTTGATTGTAAAATGGGGGATTTTTAAATGGTTGATTTCTAAGAGTGCTGAACCACATTTATATGTATATACATACTGCTGCTAATTGATGGTGTGTCGGAGCACTTTAATAACCAAAAACTGTTTCACTTTTTTTTTTTTTTCCCCCTCTCTTCATCTTCAGTATAGTTACACACAGTGGTAGAAGGCCTTGGAGCAGTGCAGCAGGATTGTGCAAATTAGACTGAGGTCGCATTAAGACCCTCATCTTGAATTGTTCCCATTCATCACATTGTACAGGACTTATTGCAGGCGCTGCCAGGTCATGTCATCACAGTTAAATATGAACAAATTTGCTGAAATCGACCGAAGTGGCTGTTGAAAAAGTCGCATTGTGAGTCACTGTGAAGAGTCAGACTCTTACAGAAAGTTGTGTGGTAGAGATAAAACTTTGATTTATTTGATTTGACAGAATCAACCACTTCTTCTTGTGGGTTTTCTTTGAACTTACATGACTCCATATTGACACTGAAGTTCTTAAATAGTTGATTAAAAACATTTGTACAAGTGGCATGTGGACCTCTTTCATGTTGAATATGAAACACGGTCTAAAAATATCGATTTGTTGTAGTTTGAAGAGAAAAATGCTGCTTACTTTGGGTCGAAACTAAAAATGTGAGCCTCCACCCTGCCTTTAAAATCCGTTATTTTTGGAAATCGTGGATGGATATGGTTTTCTTGCTCTCATCTGGTTGGTCAGCCTCCCTGAGACACAGGAGAGGATCCTGACACTAGCTCCTTTGACACTGTGATAGAGTTGAGTAGCAGTCAGAATTACAGCCTTATGCTTTTCAGCCTTACCTATCCTTGAAACACAAAAGACCTTTTTACTATCATCTTCACTTCTTAACTAGTTTAACAGATTTCTTTACTCGTTTTCTGTTAATCAAAGCAATTCTGCAGTTTTGAACACCACGTGCAGAGGGATGACTTTTACATTTGGTTATGTTTTGACGGGAAATAATCCTTGTTGCTTTTTTCCAAAGCCTTCAATAAAAATGCAGTAATCAGCCATAATAGTTGTCTGTGTATTTCCTTTGCTGTAGTCTGACACTGAAACCACATGTCCTCTTGAAGCCTTGACATTGTTTCAGATACTGTAGTTTTCTGCTGTTTGATTCTACAAAGTGTATTTATTTCAAGCACATCAGGCACCATGACCCCGCATGACTGATGGTGCAGGTGAGGTGTCAGACTTCAAGTTACTCTGGATGCTGCACCATCAAGCATCCAACACTGATGCCAGTTGAGAGGGGGAAGGAGGCGGGTGAGCACACTGAAAGTGATAAATGATAAACAATGAGAATGAAATACATCAATTTGATAATAATGTAATCAGCTGGAAAAAGGGGGAGAATGAGAAAATAAGTAGAGAACAAGTTGCACTAAGGTTGTAGACATTATTTATTAAAAGGGATCCCCATTAGCTGATGCCAATAGCACCAGTTAGTCTTCCCAGGGTCCAAAAAGAAAATACATTTAAAAAATCATCTTGCATGTGTGAAGATTTACAATCAAATCCATTCAGATGCGACAAACACGTCAATCGTTGGACTTTGTACCTACCACTTCCTCCCTTTTTTTCCAGCTTGTAAACACAGTATCACTGTTGTGTTGCCCCCTATTGGTTGTCTGTCACCATTGTTAAAACCTATTATAAGAGAGAGGGATCTTTTAGATCAGGGGTGTCAAACTCGTGCCATGGAGGGCCGAGACCCTGCAGGTCTTCTTTCCACCTGGTCACTAAAGCAGGTGATTTTAATCATGAACACCTCCTTCAATTCGAGGGAAGGAGCTCATCAGTGAGATCAGTGGTTGGAGAGAAAACCTGCAGGGTCTCGGCCCTCCATGGCACGAGTTTGACACCTGTGTTTTAGATTGTGCTCCTCTGGTAATACCCCATCTCTCTTTTTAATGTTGCCGACAGACAAACCAATGCAGGTGAGAACATGACCTTCCTAGCAGAGGTTATAAGAATGAACCGATACCAGTAAAACCAGGCAAGGGTCTCCAGTCAGACTTGCTCTGTAAAGCTGCACTTGTGTACATGAGCATAAGTAAAACAACACCATGCTAACATGCAGATAGTTAGCATGCATGATGTACACCTCAGTCTGGAGGAAATACTTTCTTACACATCATCGGTCATACACTATAACAAATATGATATGGTGCAGCCACAGGAAAAACAATAGATAAAGTTGTTGGAGTGAGTGCAACATCAAGGCCGGTACCAAATTTAGTCCAATCGGTGTCTCGACAGTTTCTCTTAAAATCATAAATCTCAACCTCTTGGTGGCATTAAAGTCAGAGAAACCACCAAAGTCATTAAGATGCTTTATCTGGGGGCCATGAGGGTTTGTACAGAATTGAATGCTTGTTAGACACACTCAGTTTATTGGCTGGTGCCCACGCTTCACTGTGTAGATAAGGAAATTAGGTCTTTTACTTATTTTGTGTGTTTTATTTTTCAGAGGAAGACATTATTTAGGACTAGTTTTGTTTATTCATTTTCACACAACCACTTCCTGCTCGCACATTTAAAGCCTTTTGTATCATTTTAAATATTGTTAACCTGTGCATTTTTTTTGTTTTCAGTCTGCTTCTCCTCAGTCCACCTCGGGAACAATTAAAACAGATCCAAGAAAACAATATTGCTCTGAGGGAAGTTTGCCAATGCTGCAGCACTCAGCAAATGTTACAAAGTAGGAGACCTTTTTTTAATGGTTACATATGTAGCTGTTGCACCTTAGTAACTACAGACTCTAATAAATCTACTTCTCCACAGAAACATTTTGGAAAGTGCAAATAGAGTCTGATCCTGTTATAATTTTATTTGGCACCTCACAAATTTCAAAAAACCTTTTCACGAGCTCAATATCATTTAGTGTCTTATGTTCTTGTCCGTGCCAAGATTTTGCAGCACTGGGGGGGGTAAGTTTTAGCCACTGGATAACAATACTAACAGATACCCTCCACCTAGAGAAAATTAGATATGTGTTAGCTGACAAACTGGAGGAATATATAAAGATCTGGAGGCCATTGATCACCTTTTTAAAGGGAAGGTAGATTATTTATTACCCTTGCAGCCTCAACATAAATTACTACTGGGTGGCACAGCTCAGGGTTGGGTGGGTGGATTTATTTGTCTGTCTTGATTATTATTTTTATTATTATTAATAGTATTATCATTTATTTATTAAGTTTAGTGTACTGTCTACCACATGATATATTTGTTTGGTTTCTCTCTTTTTTTACACCTTATTTGATTGTCCTGTACGGTTAGTTCTCACTGTTATTTTGTTCTATATGCGGGAAAACACAAAACACACTTGTTTTGTTTTACCTGTACTGGATTTTTTTTTTTTTTTTTTCTTCCCTCCCAATAAAAATATTTGATATTTGAACAGATACTTCTCCACAGAGTGACAAGTATTCCAATAAGTTTTCCTACAAACCGCTTTTTCTTGCCAAAGGACGAAAGCACAGTGGTGACAGTGACCAGCATTGACCATTTGTCTAAATTGGTCGGGAATAAACACACTTCTGGCATCTGGTCACTGGAGTGGCTTATGGAGTCCAAACAGACGATTAAGGATTCCCCACCCATCTCCACTCCTCGTCCTGACATTTCTTCCATGCCAACACGATTAATCCAAGAGACTCCGCTCATTCGTCTTCCCTCTCCAGCTATCCTCCGTCCTCTTACACTCTCTACCAGTGTGGTTTGTTAGCAGCAGATAAGAACCACGGGTAATGTATGTATGCAGACCATTGTGGTAATTACACATTACAGAAGACAGCAGGAGCATTAACTTTAGTCAATAACTTGCATCCTTCATTGTATTAGTTTCACACTTTAATGATTATTATTACACAGCAGCATGTTTCTGTTTTAAAGCTTTTGATGACTGCTGTTATTTATGTTTTATTTACTGTTTGCAGCTACATGTGGTCTCTTCAAGTTCTTTCCCTGAATTGTTACTTTTTCAATTTTTCCTCACAAAAGATTGCTACGGTGTAAACTATATTGTAATGTTCACACTGCACAATATCTGCATTTAATGTCCAAAAATGTATATATTAAAATCTTCTTCAAAAGGTTTCATTCTTATGTCTGTATGATGAATACATCGCCACAACCTGCAGCTACTTAGCAACTTAACTGGGTGAACATCCGAGGCTCACACTGTCCTAAAGCTACCAATTTTATGTGTTCATACTTGCAGTAAAATCTTTGACATATAAAATCTCCCAAATCTGATTGTCCTTTGGTGATAAATAACTACAGACATGCAGTTATGTGTGTGTTCGTCTTGTTGTATTTGGCATTCACAGGAATATGTGTTTCATCACCTAGTAGCATCAGACAGTTGAGACCTTATCCGCCCATTAGCAAAACCCAAGGCGTCTCTACAATACACCTTTTCATTGATGTTTTGAGTGTAAAACGTGTCATCTACATACCCAACTTTAAAAAAAAAAAAAATGACAAGAAAAATGTGTTTCCGTCTCACAGTGCATAGAACTCTTATTTTGAAAATATCCTCCTTTGCTGTGCATCAATAGTTACCTGATTGTGTCATTTTGAATGTGTGCGGGCTTTTGTAGCAGGGAAGTATCAGTAACATTGTGTGAGGGAGTTCCTATTTGTCTCCGTGTATTGATTCTGAATACAAGTGGCGGTTCTTGTCTGCCTGTGGAAACCTGTAATTAAAACCTGAAGCACGTGCAATCGCTCCACGGCCACACCGCAGACCTTTCAAGTAACCACGCGGGCACCGCTGTTATTGATGAGTCCGTGTCCCGATGTGCTCTGGTGTGTGTGTCTGTGTGTGTAAAATCTTGTTCGTTAAAGAGTGTTACAGGAATGTAGAAAGTCTGTTGATTAAAGTGTCACACTTAGGACCACTGATTAATGAGTTTTATAGGGGAAGTGTGACAGTTGTGTAGAAGCAATCAACAATGGCTTTGAAACTACTTAACCCGTTCTCACACTACTCAAACAGCACTGACATGAAACAGATTACCTCATGCTACACGCGTCAGGTGTGTGTATCTATAACTTACAGATGACGGACAGGTAAAGTCAGATGTTATTTCAAGTTAATAAACAGGTCCTGATTTAAGCTGTCATATCAATATTGCGTAAATTATGTTGGACGTACCCAATCCGACGGAGCCCCTGGAGAGGAAAAAAAAAAAAGTGCCGGCATCGCGTGCGCACGAGTTAGCATTTCCGGTATACAAGAGGCTGAACTTCCCGGTCCACCTTAAAGTGACAGAACGCCTGTGGGTGGCGGTGTTCAGTCATTTTCAAGCTAATTCGTGAACTCAAAAATTGAACAAATTATGTTGACACGTCTGTATACCAGAAATACTATATCGTGTGCACGAGTTAGTATCTTGCACTAGATACTGGGACTTTTATTTTTCTCTCCATCAATTTTTTTTTTATCTTCATGTCCCTTCAGGGGCTCCGTACAAACCTCATATCCGTGATGCTTACTAAATTTGCTATAATGAGAAGATACCCTGATTATTAATTATTTAATGGACAGAAATCTTAATGGAAAATAATCATTGTTGGACTATAAGTTATTCAAAACAGTATTCGATTGCATCATCTGGGGATTTAGAAAACAGATATTTTTTCCACTTTCTGACATTTTAAAGACTAACACTTTAACTGAATAACTGGCAGATTTATGTGTACTTAAAAACTGGAGAGCACAAAATTCCCCCAAGGTATAATCCATGTCTGATTTCCACTAATTTGTCTCAGATTGTGGACATTGTTATCCTGCATGTGAGTGGAGATTTTCAGCAAAATCCAACAAGATCTGACAAAGAAAATTTCTTTGTTTTCTCTGTGGCTCATAGATACAGTAGACGTATTTCACTCTAAACAATACAATAAAAATAAAAATGATCTGCTGTTTAGCTTTTATAGTTAAGAAGTTATGATGTTAAAATGTGAACCTCCTTGATGAAGGTAATAACTTTAATACTAAAATAAATAATCAAGGTTGTAACATTTAATTCTTCAAAGGGATTAGCATCAATGCAAGGAGGCTGTATAAATTCCTTCATATATTATCAAAACAATACTGCCACATCATGCAAGTCATCAGCAGTTTGTCAATGTAAGGCATGCAGGAAATGGAGATGCTCTTCTTCCTCACCTCAGAGTGTAATACAGTATGCATAGTGCTGCAGGCTGCAGTGTGCAGACAGTACTAATCACACAGGTAGGCACTTAGTGTTCCTCTGGTAATAATGTAGTCTTGTTTCTGTCTCTTGTCTTCCTCTTGCTCATATAGCACAGAGCAGGAGCTGCAGCGCGATCATATTACTGCCACACTTTCTCCCATTTATCACCACATTGTCAGTTATCTTAGGACATGATTCAACACTTCCTCAGTTGGTGCCTCGAGCTGAATATCAACCCCTCAGCACCTTCATCAAGTGAAATATGTCTGAAGCATGACGTGTCAAGGAAGTGAAATATAAATGTAATATGTTATTTTCTTCCGATGGAGTCGAATGTATCTCGATCTGAATCTCCATTTTTGCTTAGGTGAAGTTTTTTCTGCTGTGGCATATGTTTAGCCTACATTAATCATTGTTGCTGTGGAAAGTTTGATTTATTTTCTTGACTTTAATATAAAAATATTCATATTTCTCACTTTAAATTCTACAGTTTTAATATCAGTTGGGGTTTTATTGCAGTTGAAATAAGAGAAAAAAACCCTTTTGACTCCAGTTATGTCTGTTTTTAGGTGTGGTATGTTTTCTTCTTTGATCACAATTCAGTTCACATCCTTGGGTGAAGGTGATGTATAGAATTGAAAACTGTATTGATCATCTGTAAAGGCCGAGGATCCTCCTGACCTATAGGATTGCTTGTTACGATCTGACTATCGCTGCCTTTAAACTGTTGATATGTTCCTGAACAGGAAGTGATCATCTGTCCCTTTGTTCTGCAGCACATTATACTCAAGTCTTTTATTTTCTTTCAGCTTGAGTTGCTTCATTTCTTTCTTGTATTGAAGCGCCAGAGGTGATCTCTGCTTTGAGCACAATCATCCCCTCCTTTTATCCAAATGTCAAACCTTGAGTCCTGTTACACAGTTTTCACTGCACTGAATTAGATATTGACAAATGAGTCGGTCAGCATTAGTCTCCACAAGTCGTCATAGGCTGACATTAAAAAAAGAAGGTGTTTCCCCCTTTGCTTTAGCATGATGATGTGACAATAACAAGATATTTGAAAGTAGGAAATTATGAGGGGGAAAAAACTAGAAGCATTTAGAGAGAACAAACCTCTGTAAAGGCAAATTTCCTGTATTGAATGAGCAATCTCCACAAAATTGTCTGACATTTTATTGACAAGCAATTTAATAAAGTTATTGGCATATTCCCACAAAACCCTCAGAGAGCTTTTCAAGCATTCACCCATTTTAAGAGACTGGGGTTCTAGATTTTTTTTGTTAAGACTATTGTCTACAGAAGCATATTAACAAAAAATAAATATTGAATCTGTTTTTCTGAATTAACACGATAAATATCCCGTACTGCAGAGTCCTGAGGTGCATGTTGACAAACTAATAACAATACCATCAACACTACTTAAAGACAAAAATATCTCCTAATGTCTCAAACCCAAACAGAAATAAATCTGAGTGCTTGTTTCCTCCAGCTGCTTGGATTAAGAAGCACCACTGTCCCATTAATGCAGAAAAAAAGAGCTGATATTATTTTATTTATAATTCATTTTTTCTTGTAATTGCGAGATAATTATCTTGTTAATTCACGAAAACAAAGCTCATGTTTTATTTTTTCATAAAACCATTTCTCGTAATTACAAGATCATTTTCTCAATAATTTAGGAAAACAGATGATTTTTATTTTTTCGTGCGAATGCAATCGTCAGATCTTTCTGAATTTAAAACATTTGTTCCTTAAGTTCCTTGCATGCATGAAAGTCAAAGTTATTCATTTATAAAACACATTTCAAAAGCAGCACATTTTGACTGAACCTGTGAATGTGTATGTATACACATCAGAATACAGGCACATTTTTATCCATCACACAAAACCACACATGTAATCCCAAATTCAAACACCTCCCCCAAACCTACAACCAATCCTGAAGAGATCGACAATGAGTCCCACAGCGAAAAACTTATTGTGTTGGTGTATGAGGAGCAAAACTGAGAAGTTTGTCCACAAAACAATAAGATTAACACTCAGTGGGACCAAGATGTCATTAAAAACTGGAGGTGCATCTCTTTGATACAAACAGTTACAGCAGAGTGTTGAGAGTACTTCAGTGTAAAAGCTGCACAGTGACGCCACAGCAGACACTCAGTGACATCCAAGATGGAGAAATTGACCATTATCCTCTCCGCTGTAAAGGATTGACTGGTTTTTTTTGTGCATGAAAAACTGAATGGAGGAGTGTTTGCCTGAAGTAGAAACGTATTTAAGTTCCCTTCCCCCCATAAATAGATGTTTCAGGCTGTCAGTGTTATCGTGCTGTACTCGACATGATAGTGTAAAAAGGATGGGATTCCGGAAGAGAAATAATCCTAAAGTAAATCTGGCCTAATCCCCTGAAATGTCTGGAAAGGAATCATTGATAAGCAGTAGCCATAAAGGAAAGTAGATAAGGCCTGTATCTAAAAGGACGGCAACAGCCCCTTATCAGCGGTATTATAAAACTAAAATGTCCTCTTATCGGTTATTCACTGTTTAATGGCACTCAGTGCAAGGTGAATAAAGGAAAAAAGGCACAGCGACGGTGGAGTAGTCTTATTCCTAGGAACACCGAAAGACTTGATTGTGGGTCTATTAAGTGTCTGCATCCGAGGGTGTTCATGTAAATTCAGGACAGAGTGGCTATTAGTAAAAAGATAAATTAAGAGAAAAGGCACTTAAATTAAAAGAACATAAACACAGAAATAATGGAGGAGAGTACCAGTCCTGTTTGTAAATGTGCAGAAGTTGTCACCATGGGAATAGTGACCCGCCCTCTGTGCTGTTCGATCGGTTCACATCCAGCTGAATGTAGCTCTCATCCCTCATGATTACTTTAAATGCAATACAATAAAGAAATCAGACACTTTACAGCAGGTGTTTTCTTATATACAGTAACCAGCTCTGTGTTTATACAGACCTGGGCAGCAGTACTCCCCGTCCATGTTTACACCAACAGGGAGATTTCCCTTGTGTATCTTGCACATCTGAATCCAACAATCCTTGTGAAAGTGAATTGATACCTCTGGCAAGATCTTCATGAAAATTGAACATTACGCCCTGCAAAGCCACATTGGTATTGTCTGCAGCACTTTTGCACTTGATTGAATTTTACTAGCGAGGTGTTCTTGTTAATGTGTCAGCCCTGTGTTTTAAAACAGGGGAGTGTGTGTGTGTGTGTGTATTTTATTACTTCACTGATACATTTTTGTCTTTCCTCTCCAGTATCCACATTGTTGGTAATTAGCTGAATGACATCCAGCACTAAAGCTGGAAATAAAACTGCCATTGGTTAATTCCACCACGTCCAATAGGGTGCGAGTGTAACGGCGTGGCGCGGCAGCCTTAACGCTTTTTTTTTGTTGCGTCTTGCAATAATCACGCCATCAGCCTCTTGACAGATGTTTGACAGAGTGGTTACAGGTTCACTGAAGTGCCTGTTACTGGAGTGCGTGATCAGAGAGCGGAGCAAGTGGAGTGTGAAATCACCGCCACACAAACGCGAGCTCGCCACATCCAACTCTCCCTTCGACCCCTCTATTCTTGCTCATTCTCTGTCTCTCTCTGCTGGTGGCTGATTAACATTGGATGGTAAAAGCTGTCATTATTTTTCCTGCCAGGGAAAGAGATTAGAGAGTTGCATATATGAATAATATGCATGCATTTCTCTATAAAGGTGCACATCTCAACCAATGGGTCTACAATGACACTAATAGTATGGTAGGCCTCGTGCATTAGGATTCCTGTCTGATCACCGCAACTTGAAAAGAGGAACGTGTTCAAAGCGGCGCAACAGCTCACGTTGTCACCTCGTTTTAATATCAGAAACAACATAGTAACCTTCCAGTTTTCTGCTCAGTAAAGTGAACTCACTTTGTTGGCTCTTGGCTGCCTCCAGCTCTCACATGATGGTTGTAGTACTCCCACAACGGGGAAGAATCTCAACAAGAGATTTATGAGTGCCCTGGAGGTCCAGACACTTTGTTGGATTACCTGATTGCCTGTGGTTTCAATTCGGCATTATAGAGGATTTACAACTTGAGGAAGGGATTTGATTTGCGGCAGCATTTGCTTATGATATTATGGCTCTGTGTGCTGCCTACTTTGATATACGTGTCATGCAGAAGCGATGTCATTACACTTGAATGTATTTGCTCAAGCAGGAGTTCTTGCGAAATAATCACTTCAGCATGAACTCTGTTTGGTCCATGGTGGTGGGGTTGTGTTTAAAATACTGACATTTAGGTTTCTACTTTGCTCTGTTTTTGTTGTTTCCCTCTTTTTAAGTTTTCTTAGAGATTTGGGTTTAAGTTTATGCATCAATAATTCTTTGGCATGATAATCTAATAATTCATCATTTTCTCCTGAATAATGCAGCGCAGCCAAGCTTAGTTAAAGTAACGTAACTTTTATTTTATTGATTTTGAAAAAAAAAGTGCTGAGTCATGGTGTTTTGGAGTGGTTATTTTAACAGGGTATCATCATTTGAAATGCTATATTTATTACATAGTGTCATGACTGCATGCATTTTTAGTGAGATTCTTGTCATGGTTTCTTGTATTTACTTCTGTATTTACTCTTTCCTTTCTGGTTTCAATGGTTGTTTCTGTCTGTGTCCTGCCATGTGACAGATCCCGTCTATAGTGTTTGTTGTTTCTGTTCTTGTGTTTCATGTTTCCTGTTTTATTTTGGTAGTCTTCTTCCTTGTGTGTATGTTCAAGTTTTTCTTCCTGTCTGCCCTGTCACACCTGTCTTGATTTGTTTCGTCTCACCTGCTCCCTGATCGTCCTCTCCACCTGTTTCTCATTGTGCCTCATTACCTTGGGTATTTAACCTCTTGTGTCGCTGTCCTGGGTCAGTTTGTTTGTAGCTTCTGCTTGTGGTCTAGCCTCCTGGTCCTGGTCCGGGGTCCGGGTCCGGGTCCGTTTCATAGTCATAGTAACAGCCTTGCCTTGTTGTTTGTTGGAAACCCTCCCTGGCTTTTCAGGTTTTGCCTGTCTGTTTGGATACCTCTGCCCAGATTTACGGCTCTGAACCTCCCTTTGGTGTTCGCATTTGGGCCCCTGCTCCATGCCTGGGATTTCTCTGACACACAGAGGATGATGGGCAACAGATATTGAGGGGGAAATGTGAAAAAAGACAACTTGAAGCTTAACAGATTTTTTAAAAATAAAAAAAAGTCTTTGATCCAATGAAGCTCATGTCTAAGTTTCTATATTGTTTAACTTTTTCTATGATCAAACATGTAATTTTGTCAAAATTACATGTTTGATCATAGAAAAAGTTAAACAAAAAATGTCTTTGTGTTGCTAAAGACGATCATCTCTGTAAAGTTTATTATAGATTTGTCCCCCATCATGCAGAGACATATATGCAGCATGTAACTCACATTACAATGCAAACTGTCAAGAATGAATCCTCTAAACCTCGTACCTGTGAAGTTTTAAAGTGTGATTGAATTTGATGATATAGTTGTTTTATCTCGAGGGCTCAGGGCGACATCAGATTTGCAACTTAAAGCTAATATGTTGTAACAGATCTTAGAGAAAGACTGCTCCTACACAATCCTCTGTCTCCACTTAATCTGCTTGTGCTGGCTTAATCATCTTTTAAATATGTGCATGCGTGCCTCTCCACATGTCGAATACTGATATCATTTTTCTTCTGTTCCTCCCACCTCTCTGCTGCAACTTGTTCACCCTCCTTTTCATTGTCTTCCTTATATTCCCCTGTGTCCTCACTTTTTTTTTTTGAAATGTTAACACTCCCAACATCTCCTGGACACCCACCTGCAAAAAAAAAATATTTCTAAAGCGAGGTCCAGCAGGAAAAAAAAAGAAACCGAGCAATCTTTGAGCTTTTATCCCGCTCAATTAGCAGCCATAAGTCCTTTCTTTGATTACATCGGCGGTGAAAGAATTCATCATCACACCTTTTACTCTCTTCCTCCATCTTCCCCTCTACTACTGACAGGTGTGGGGGGAAAAAACTGCGATGATTTGACAGTGTTCTGCAAAGTGAGGTTAGAAGGCAAAGCAAGTTGTTAGTGGGGAGTTCATTGACAGTCATCTGTGATTCTGTGGTGAGATGCGAGCGGAGGAAGAAGAAGAAGGAGGGCTGAGATAAGAGGAGAGGCAATCTCAGAAGTGAATACATTAAAAGCTGAAGTACTTTGATGAAAGTTGTCAGAAGCTATGAAATACATAACAATGAACAGCTCTGCAGCTGCAGCTCTTTGTTCTGGTTATCATAACAGATTCATAAACAAAAGCAAGGTGACTGTTAATGGTGTTATTTGGCGCAGCGTTTATGTGAAGCGGCTTTTTCCTCGAGTGATAAAAGCATATGTTCCTGCTGAGTGATTTCTGTATTTTTGGAGTGGTGTAGTTGACCCTCTGCTGCAATTTTGAGAGAAATAAGGATATTAGTTTGGCTGGTTACAAATACACTGAAATTCCTTTTTGTTGAAGTGCAGACACAGGAAAATAGGCTCGACAATTTATACCAGCTCCCTGTCCATGTGACTGCAGGTATTAGTCTCAAGCTATATGAAGACTGAATCTAGCCTCTTAAATACACTCATATATATACACACACTCACACACACACACACACAACATCCTCTATCTCCTTTTTCTCTCCCTCTTCCTCCTTTCGTCTTGCACCCTGTTTGCTCAGGCACATATAATCCCCTGCATCACTGTTCTCCTTTGATACTTACATAAACACTCGTGCACACTGAAGGTTAACAGCAGTTGGTCTTTCTTGGCCAACATGAGGTCAAATCAGCTTTAGGGGATTTAGGGAACAATCACAAACTAAGCCTTTGAGGAAAAACAAGACTTCAGTGCACAGACATACATGAACTGTTTCCCCATCCGTTGCTAGTGTGTTTTCTGGTGTTTACTTTAACTTACATACCGTCTTCTTGAGGGGCGTTTTATTTTTGCTGTCATCCGGCTCAGTTCACGGCTGCTTTTATATGACATACAATAAACAGTTTAGTGTCTCCAGGTGTGTCCGTGCTTTGGGTGCATTTGTGGGTTGTCACTCCAAAACCTGGTGTGAGGATTTATATTGGTATTGACCTCTGTGAGCTTCAAGGGGAAGGGACGGTCCCCTCGTTAGGCTTGACAGGAGTGAAGGGGGGGGGTGTTTATCATGCTTTATATTAGATCTATCTATGCAAAATCATACACATACATACACTCACACACTGGACAGAAATTCACTGAAGTCTCTAACCTAGAATTTCTAACGTGGTGTTACAGTGGTCAAATTTGCACAGCATGCAGGTAGCAGCAGGAAGCAGCAGCAGCAGCAGCAGCAGTGTGATTGGTTGGTAGATGTACTATTGGAACAATCCATTTCACACTGAGAGCTGTGGACTGCTGCACACACCAAACGTGAACCAGTTTCAAATGGCCCTCAGTACTCGACTGAGGAGCAGACACACAGCCAGGATGTAGCATAATGACAGCGCCTGTAAGTCAAACATTTTCAGAGAATATTATGACTCCACTTTGTGTTTACACTGAGTACATAATAGTATCAGATTAGCTGATCTGTTCTGTAAGAGTGAAATTAAAGTACAACTGCAAATTTGGTCACGTCCTGCTACTGTTATGTGTACAATTTGTATCGTATAGTCCTGCAGTTGATGACATTGATCTGTCTTTCTTTGTACAGAAGATGTATCACATGCATGTCATTTTAATGTTCTAGATTTGCATGTGTGCACGTGCTTACGTAACATATCCTGCACATTTATTATGGTTTATTGTTCACAAAAAAATCAGCAATAATCTCTTTACATCAGCACAGGATTGCGAAAAGAAATGATACAGACACCATCAAGGGATCTGAGATGAATCACTGGTTAATATTAGTTGGGCTGGAATATTCTGCTGTCCTCTAGATGCATTATTTCTCCCCTGGGATTTTCCTGTGACAATAAATCTTTGTACTATTCAAGGATGCAGACAAAATTACCAGAATGACAGTTTCAGACTATCCAGCGACACTGGCTTTATTAAAGCTGAGATAAACAGCCACTGTTTCCAGGTAATGAATATGGGCATTTTGGCAGGAATGTCGTCTCATGATATGTTCATTTCATAAAGCTTTTCTATGATAATAATGTTGCAGTCACTAGCTGTACCTACACTGAATCTAATAATGCTCATAAGTATGTGTGTGAGTTATGAACCATTTGTATTCAGAGTTTCAGAAACACATTAACAGAAAGACAGATATGTTGCACATTAGAGGAGCTTTTAGACAACAAAACAATGGGATTGTTGTGGTTATCGCTGATTTTAATTAATGTGTATGAATAACTAAATGAAATATAAACCTGTTCATCAGAAGTGTCTTTGAGGATCATCAGTAATAAAGTGTTTTAACCCTTTAATTCCGAGCATGTCTTTGGATTACCGCAATTATGTCATAGTTTGCACAATCACAAAAATTCCAACGGTTCCCGAGAGCTGAGATGTTGCACTTTACAGTGAATATGGTGTCGTTATGGTAGTTTCAGTAGCATCTCTCCCAGAAGCCAGAAAAACATCTGATTTACTATATACCGTATTTTCCGTACTATAAGACGCTACTTTTTTCCGACGCTTTGAACTTAAACACCGGTGTGGCTCATGTATCGGTGGCACGAAGCTCGTTAGCTTTTTACAAGCTAGCAAGCTCTGTGACGCCGATACATTTAGCGTCGTCAGATCAGACCCGGTCAGAGTGGACCACATGAAACTGTTTGAATAAATTCAATAGTGGCTTATAGACAGGTGCGCTCAATAGTCTGGAAAATACGGTACTAGGTATTGTAAGAGTGTGATAACAGTGGCGATGAAACAACAATAGCAGAAAAAAACACAAAAAATTGATTTTGATTTTAGAATTTTAGTGAACAAAAACACTGCAACTGCACATGAATGTTAGATTTTGATTGTTCAATTTGAAGTTGAAATCAAAATAACCATAAAAAGTCCAGGTGGAAATGTGCAGGCTCAGGTGTTAAAGGGTTAAATGCATTTATCAGCCTCAGCAGATTGGCTACGATATTAGTCAGAACCAATCAGCAGCCGACAGTACAGCTGTTACGACCCGCCATATTTCCAGTAGTGTTCAGGTCCTGGTGCTCTCCTCCTCTCTCCCCCACCTTCTGTTTCCTCATGTCTGAGTCTGCTGTCCTTGCTGGAGTCTGGGCTGGAGGCAGGTCCACCAGGGACACAGGAGCAGATACACCTGGTGTCAATCTTCAGTTCACTCAGCTGCTGAATTTTAAGCCTGGATCTCCAGTCGTTCTCCATCAGATCTTCCTCTCTAACAAGTGGTACCAGCTCTGGCTGCTGTGTTGGTGTTATTAGTGTTAACTTGAGCTTTGCACAGCAAGCTTCCACTAACATCAGTCTTATTGTATCCAGTGCTCTCCGGTTGGACCTGGTCTCCCTGTTTATACAAATTCTTAATTTGAAACAACTCTTCTTCTTTTATTTTTTACTTCTCATCAGAGACACCTTTACAAGGTTCAGATGAAAGAAAAACCCTAATGCAAAATTAGCATCAACAAAGTCTCTGCCTTTGGCTCAGCACCATGTCTGACTTTCTCCCAGATCTCTATCTGATATCACGACAAAACCAAATTTGTAATACAGACAAACATGACATCATATGCTCACAAACCTTATTGCCGAGGCACAGTCGTAACTATTTAGGACACATTTAAAACTTTATTACTGCTGAATGCTTCCTCTAAACTATAGCTCCTCATTGGCCTTACAAATTTAGTTCAGCAACCTCAGGCACTACACGTCTGTCAGAATAATAACACTTTTCTTGTGCACTGTCTGAGTTTTAGATTTCAGCTGGAAAATGCTCCCTGTACATGAACATGGCTGGAGGGGCCTCAGTTTACGTATTAACATCTTCTGGATTACCCTGGTGGAGCCCTGGTGTTTTATTCTCAAAACTCACATTACCTGCTGATGTTCCAGGGAAACAAGCCTGCAGGGTGGAGACACAGTCATGTCTCCTTAGTGCTCGCAATGCAAAAAAAAAAAAGAGAAGAAAACAAGTTGTATTGTAGGACAATTTGAAAGCATATCTATTTGTCTGTACTGTAAACCACTCAGTTTGCAGATCGTTGTCTAAAGTCTTTAAAGGATTATTCGGCAAGCAGCTTGCTTTCGTCATAAGATCCTTACACACATAGATTTAGTTTATTTGAACAGTAATTCATTCATTCTTGGACAAGAACGATGCAACTATAATCTTGATAGGTATCCATATCATCATCTGGTGCCACTGCTAGGAATCGGCACATGTTTAGAGTCAGTCTTTTCCTGTGAGGACGAACAATTTACATTTCATGACAAACTAGAAATTGGAGATCACAAACTTCTGCACAAGGCATCATCCACATCTGAGATTGTAGACGTCATTATCCTGCATTAACTAAATCCATTATGGTGTTACAAAGTTATGCATCTTTTCTGAACAGCTGAAACCACTTTCAGTTTTTACCTACTGCTTTCTTCTTCTTCTTCTTCTTCTTCTTCTTCTTCTTTAGCGGTTGTTTTACTGCCCCTTGGTGGTTCTCTTTTGCCATTGCAAGAGATTTTTGTGGGATTACAAGACTTTTTATCAGACACGATCACATCCTCGGATCTCGTCCAGAATGAATAATTTGTTACTGTGGTTAATAAACTAAAAAACACCGACAACAACAACCCAGAAAACTAACCTCGAGTTGTGTTCAGCATTTTTTTCCAAACAAACAAATAAACAAACCAACTCAGGTGAAAACAAGCAGATCAATACTGACTTCGATATCTCACTTCATCGTTTGGCCAATCCTAACTTCCAAGTGGGTCGACCTTGAGATGGGGGTGTGTCCTTGAGCAGCAGGAGTTGGATGCTGCATCGAGACGAGGCCTTGGGAAAGTCCAGTCACTCTGTGTTTACTCCTCATCGTCCTCCTCCAGTCTGATGAGGCCACCAGAGGGACACACATGGACATGTAATCATCTTCACAGTCATCATGACTGATGATAATGGAGTCACTGGCTGTGTCATTATCATTATCAACATATAGCTCATGCATAAGTCCATACATAATCCTCCATCTGAACCCAGAGACTGTTATCAAAGAATCAACATGCAATAATTTTAACACAAAAAAAAAGTCACATACCTCGGGTTGACCTTCACTGCGGACATAAAGCATCTTTCCTCGCTGAGATGATCGAGGAGTTTGCTCACAATCACTCTGGCTGAATGCAATTCCAGTCCAAACTGTAACCACTGTCTGACAGATAGCGGCACACAGCTGTACATCACAGGAAATGCTCCATCATCTACCAACAGTAAATGCTTTCTTGTTTCGTGGTTATGCCTGTACGGCTCTGTGCCTCTCCTGTAAATGATGAAGTGTCGTGTTACATCCTAGTGTCAAACAAAAAAGCTATTCTGGTCAAAAGATGATGGCACGCCAGCGATGTCTGGGAATGTATGCAGCAGTGATGGCGAATGGGATGGTAATGAGAGGCAGTTTACTTCAGTGTGCAGCCTCACACGTTTTCTTGAACTTAGCCGAGCCCCATAGTAATGGACAGTTTCAGGAACTTTCCAGATAAACATGCTGACAGTGCTCATCTATCTCTCCTGGTCTGGTGAACCTGCAGTCGTTTATTATCCGTGATGCATGGTACCTCTCTGATGCACTGTTCATTCCTAATGTGTTTGTGTGTTTGTGTGTATGTGGGTGAAACTGATGTTTTCAGAGTTGAGCGCTGGGTTTTAATCCATCTGAGTCCCCTGAGCAAACACACACACACACACACACACACACACACATATACACACACACTCACCCAGTATACATTAGAAAAATTCCATTTGAGTGTATGTTAGACTCAATATCAATCAACAGTAATGAATCATGTTCCAGCTTCTCTATATGGGGTGTGTGTGTGTGTGTATGCAGGAGTGTATATTTATCCCTGCTCTTTCACATAAGAGTGTAGCATCTTTACTTACAACACAGCTGTTTCTACACAAATGAAGTCTTAAAGCAGTAGGCTCCTCATCTTACCCTCACATAGTATTTAACTGTTTCCTCTAATGTGGTTCTTGCTTTTAACACCAGCAGTACAAAGTCTGTGTGTGTGTGTGTGTGTGAGACAGTAATGACCTTTAATTTCAAGACACGGCCTCTAAAGCCAGCATTAATATGCTCGCAGTGCCACTCATATGTGCTTGTGCCTGTTTGGTAATTTCCTTGCTCAACCCAAACCTGCTCTGCAATAAGCTGAGTGAAGTGGCACAGCTGAGGATGTGTTGATCAAGTTTAGGCCTCGGAGTGAAATTTAGTTTTTGTTTTGGCACAAGGACTGCAGTTTAGCAGCTGTGGTTTTCTTGCTTAGGATGAGGAATTCAGAGAAAAAAACACAGAAACCTCATAATGCTTTGATTTTTATCTTCTTTGCTCCAAAGTTGTTATTACTTATTTAGGTTTTTTTTTTGTTCTTCCTGCAGAATCTGTAGGATCTTTCCCTCTCCGTTGTTTAAATGGCTGTAGCCGACATACAGCAGCAGACCCCCGCTGTGTCCCTCAGGACCCCCTGCTGTCCCTTCTCACCATGACTTCCCATGTACACCTCAACTGATCTAAAATGCTGAACAAGGTTTCCATAGAAATAGCATAATGACGCAGGAACAAAGCAGGAGAGGGGCAGAGAGGCAGGTTGTTACATATACACTGCTTACATCTCTCTCGATGACTGTCCTCGCACTGGGACCTGGATCACATGGTTTGGATGAAAAAGTCAAAGGCTATACACAGGTCAGTGCAGTTCACCCAGTGTTCCCCCAACTGTGCACTGCTGCAGAGGTTTAAGACTGATGTTAGGGTTAAGATTAATATGGGTTAAATCTGGACTAATGGAAATTAGTCTTGGATTGGAGTTGACTGAAGTTACAAATGGTTAGGGTAAGGATAAGATATCATGAGTTAGATAAGTTGAATTATTTTGGAGGCCAAGAAAATCCTCAGTCCTTCCAGATGTTAAGGTCGGAGCTGATCCACAGGGATTAAGGTTAGTTCCAAATTAAAGATGATTAGTCTTGAATTAGAATAGATTGGGGTTATAAATGGTTGGGTTTAGAAAATGATACCATGGGTTAGGTTGGCTCTGGTAGTTGAGCGGGTCGTGTGTATGTGTGTGTGTGTGTGTGTGTGTGTGAGAAGGAGTAAATTCCAAGGGCTTTAAAGATACATTTACCGTTTACTTTATATCATAATGGTTGGATTTATACAGCGTTTTTCTAGACACTCAAAGCAT
>OOFC01024024.1:0-11136 GCA_900323345.1 Pseudochromis fuscus | reverse complement strand
TGAAAGGAGTTTTTGTATTATTCATGAGAGGGGTGGTGTGTCTGAAAGAGAAAGTGTGAGAGTGTGTCGTGTGTATGTGTGTGTGTGTGTGTGTGTGTGTGTGTGAGAAGGAGTAAATTCCAAGGGCTTTAAAGATACATTTACCGTTTACTTTATATCATAATGGTTGGATTTATACAGCGTTTTTCTAGACACTCAAAGCACTTTACAGAGACCATTATTCATTCATACCCAGACATACTGGTGATGCTAAGCTATGATAGCCACAGCTGCCCTGGGGCAGACTGATGGAGGCGTGGCTGCCAGTCTGCGTCTACGGCCCCTCCGACCACCACCAAACATTCAACATTCATACGAGGCAAAGATGGGTAAAGGGTAAAGTGTCTTGCCCAAGGACACACTGCCAGACACTGGGAGGAGCAGGAATCGAACCACCAACCCTTCAGTTGGTGGACGGCTGCTCTACCACTGAGCTGCTGTCTGACAAAGTACGTAATGTTACCGTTTGTTGTTCTTTACATCTTGTTTTGATGACAGAAATCATCTCCACTGGGGACAAAACAGGAGTAGTATTCTCAGTATAAATCTGCATGTCATTTCCCTGCATGCTTTTGTATATTATCAAAAAAGTTTATATTTCTAATTATGGATTTTTACATTTTTATGTCATCCTTTGATTTCTAGTTCAGTTTTCAACTTGTGAGATCAGACAGTTTAAGACTCTATACTCTAGTTTAGGACAGTATTCTACCTGCTGAGTAATTTCATGACAGTAAAACCACATGAGGAGAGAAAAAATAGATTTCAGTTTTAAATGTGAGCAGAGGATCTGTGGGACTTGACCATTACTGCAGTAATTTAAAAAGCTTGACAGGAGTTTTGTGTTGTATACCTTTTCCATTCATACCTCAGTTTACACAATTCAATTTTTATTGTGTACATTAGTGAAGAAATGTTTATGAATTCACTTTGCTTCTTCTTTGTAAAATACAGAAAACACACCTGTGATAAGGGAGTGCACTTTTATTTATTAAGTTATTTGAATAAAATATATTAAATCTGGGGAAATTGTGTTTCCATTTTTGTCAGTTTTCAGTTTCACTGCTCTCTAAGGAAAATATCACCAAGCTTTGATTAATAGCATTTACCCAAATAAATTGTTTTAGAGAAATAGCAGTTGTGCTCGCAGGCTTTTCACTGTACCAACACCTCCCTTATCGAGAAGTTACATCTCCTAAATGTTCATTTTTCTTTATCTGATCTCAGCTTTTGACACAGTAAATAATATCAGTTGACTCTGTTTCCTTGTTTTTGTTATTTTCAATCTCACCAACAACAATATTTGGTAATTACACATCGCCTTTGGGACACAGAAGTTATAAACCCCAAATTAATTTTCATTCTCACACTGATGATAAATGATGTCAACTGTGGCACGTTTGGCTGTTTATTAAAATTTTAGGAGCTGAAAATGTCACAGAGCTTCCTCCAGGTAATCAAATATCCTCTTCATATAAAATTAAGCCCTGACATTTGCCTTTTTACGAACCATCAAGAGGAGTTAATGTTTTCATAATTCCAGCTAGATTACTGGATTCAGAAATTAATCAAAAGCAAACAAAACAAAAAAATTAAACAAACACGATCTGTCTGTTTGTTTGCTTCCATCTGCCAGTCTTGTATCCAAACCCACATGCCACGACTGTGTTACAGTTATAGACTCGGATTTATCAGTGGGACTGACTCTGCTCTGGATGCCACAGCTCTGACATTACTGATACAGTTTGGGGTTACATGAAGAGACAGGAGCAATTAAGCGAAAGCTCAAATCCTCAGGAGAACGACGGCAACTTCTCCATGATGCTCGGATCGACCTGTCGAGCATCTTTAAACACGCTGCTGTAGGAGAACCTGTGCTGAGGGTGGTCACACTAAATATAGATTTGATTGAGTATATAAAGCAGTTACAAAGTCTCTTTTTCATCCCATCATTGCCTGATCTGAAGTCTAATAATACTAATAATCCTCAAAATCTGCTATTTATTTGTGATCTCTTGAACTCCTCCCAGTCACCAGCTTTTCATTTTCCATCCGGATGATGTACGGCTGATACAGGATGCTCATAACCAAAATTGCCCAATCAGTGTCAGTGTGTATGACTTCATGTTTGCACCTCAGAAAAAAAAACAGTGTGAACAGACAAGATTAAAAAAAAAATGCAAATGTGGTCTATTTTCTTCCTTTATTTCCAAACCAAATGAATTGAACTACAGGTGTGAAAGTGCCCTGAAGGCCCTCAGCTGCATCTTTAGGTCTAAATGCAATGTTAGTCATAAAGGTGGGCTTCTCTGAATAGTCTCGCTCTGAGGGCTTTTCCTCTGAGGAACTTGTTAAAAAATGCTCCAGGAAGCACCTTTTTTTTCCAGTTGTAAAATCTAACATCAGTTTCTTTTGAACTTTTTTTTGAGTTTCCCCTTTGCTCCCCCAATTTATAACGAAAGGTTTAAGCCAGAGCTACTGAGTTACTTAGTTATGATCTAACTGCAGCAGCTCCTGCATCAGGCAGACAGCCAAAGGGAAGGGACAGATGTTATTAAATCTTGTCTTAGGTATTTCATTTGTATTCAGAAAGAAAAGCCCCTTCTTCCAAAATGTTGCCGTAGGTATTGTACTGCGTGTCCACACTTGACTGAAATTGATCTCCACTGATTTTTACCAAGGCCTTTTGTACTGTAAGATAATCTTTTTCCAGACAGATTTAACATCAGAGTTGTTATTGTGAGTCTGAGGGACGGTGCCTCAGATTTGGATAAAGACCCTGTGGACTATCGTGAGCTGAAATAACCTGCTGTGTGGGTCAGGGAGGAACCACACCTGTTTCACTTTAATATTCCCGTCGACTGTTTCTGTGTGTGCACGTATATGTGTCTACATCCATGATGCCATCGTGTATTCCTGCTGGTTGGAACTGGCGCCGTTCACTTGCAGTGATGAACCTGTCGGCCTCGTCTGACAGATTGACAGACAGAAATGATGTGACAGAAATTGCCTTCGACCACCTTTGTTTCTCATCCACCTCCATCACCAAATGATGGACCATTATAGAAAATCAGCTGTCAGTGGCTGCTGGATGCTGCTGGCTCTTGAAGGGCCGCTCTGTTATGTGCACAGAGCATCTTCTGGATGTTGAATGTTCAGGACCTGACACCAGATACATTACAGTATTAATGACCCTCAAACACAAATGACACTTTACCGAAGTGATAATTAATCTCATTGCTCCGTATTTTTGACGTGTCTCCGAGCCAAGACGCTAAATCTTAATCTCTCCCAGTGCATTTTAACCACATATGCCTCAGTAGTGACACAGTGCCATTACTAATGTGTTCTGTGGCTTCACTGCCTCTAAATTACAGACCATCAGCAACTGGCAAATCCCACACTGCCACAGGATTGCATGATTTTTACCCATCTGTTCTACTTTCAGATTTACAGCCTGTCTCTTGGGTGTAATTTAGAATGATTAAGGGTTTTTATTAGTCCGGAGCCTCTGACGGTGATCCAATAATCAATCAGGTACTTTATAAGTCTTGCACACTCTGACAAAGTAAATTACACGTCTGATTTCTCATCATTCTTCTGTTAGTGTCTCTTGTAAATCACACGTTGAGGGCAAGAGTATATATACACATGTGCAACATCACTAAAATGCTCAGTTGGCAAAGATACAAAATTCACAAAACTTTATAAATCTGAAGTAAATTTATGACTGGTGAGAACAGAAACTAAGTACAATGTCAGAATAGTTTTTTCCTCACTGTATTAGCCCATAAACCAAAGTTTTAGTCCCAGACAAGACAAAAATCATGATAGGAAATATATTTCCTGTTATTCTTGATGCTAATTCTCCCTTTAAATCTCTTAATATATTTGAAACTGTATTTTTTTTTTTGTTAAATGGTAGTTTATTATGTTGCCACCTACCTCTTTCACACTCTCTAAAGCCCGGATGAGCCACAGCGAGGGGAACTTGATTGGCACGCAGTAATATTTTTCTACAAAGGCCAATCACTGACAATTTTACAAACTGAAAAGAAAGTCTGTGGCACTGAAACTATAAAGCAGTGAGTTTTCTACCAACCTCAGCCATCCCTTTGTGTCCATCCTTATCACTTGCATCCCTGATCCCTGATTTGCTGATGACTCATCCTGTTCTCTGAACCTTTCGGGTTCAACACATTCAGGTACTCTTAATTTTTTGTGCCTCGGGCGAACATGCAAATGAGCACATTTCTAATTGCGCAGCATAAAATGTAATTGTGTGCTTTAAAATGCTGAATCTGAAGCGATTTTTTTTCTTTGAGTCTATTCATTTACATCCTCTTAATAAAAGGAGAGGGGAGATTGGAGACTCTTAAGGCACAGATAGAGAAGTATTTTCATGAGAAGATATGGATCAAAGAGCAGGTCGTACTGTTTGAAGCTTGATGCAGTCACTCTTCCTGTTTCAGAAAATTGTAGCACACTCTCACTAAAAGCATCGACTGAGGGAAGCGGCAGCAGCAGCAGCAGCAGCAGCAGCAGCAGCAGCAGCGCTCCCTCCACATCTCCGTCCCTCGCTGCATCTCTGTCTAAATGTCTGTATCTCTGAACAACAAAGACGCAGCTTTCATATCTCGTACTTCCACCTGGAGGTGTGCGAGGAAAGTGGCATTAATGGATGACGTAGTTTGAAGTTAATACTGCTCAAAAATAGCCACATTTTTTTAATTTCTTTGATTTGTTCTGTCGCAGTTTGATCGAGTGCAGCGCCGTCAGTCTACCCTGGAATAAATTGAAGTGGATGGAGGCTCAGAGGAGAGTGAGAGCTCTTGAGTCATAGAGAGACTTTTCATAAAAAGCTTCCAGTGCAAACACTATGGCACAGAACAAAGAACAGACCCTGGTGTTTGAAGCTTGGCACAGTCCCGCTTTCATTTTTTTGGGGGTGGTGGGGGGAGTTGCAGACACACAAACACACACTCTATCTCTCATTTTTACTCCCATTACCCCTTTCTCTCAGTCTCATCTCTGACTTTCTCCGTAGATACAGAAGTTCATTATAAAAAGAGTTTCATGAGGGGAAAAACAAACCAAAAAAACCCCACAGTGATGTGTTCCAGTTTGCTACAACACACTTTGTCTGTTCTGCGAAATAAAAGGAAGCAGCTTAGGATGAAACAACAGCCTTGTCCTTTCTGTGTGTCACTACGTCCAAACACAAAAGCAGCTTTGACATGCCTCAGTCTTCTATTTTGGGATGAAAAGTAAGTTTTAAAAAAAAGTTTTCAGTAGGTTAAATAAAACGTACGACTTCTTCTGTCAATGGACAAAGAATCCATGTAAACACAAAGTACAGGCTGAAGATAATTCTGCATTTACTTCATTGTGTAGCAATGGGCAGTAGCTCCAAGTCTAAATCAGTATTTCCCTTCAGGGAGGTGGCATGTGTACAAAAGAAAACAATGATTCCCTCTCACAGAATTTTGTTTTTTGGAAGAGATGCAGGAAAACATCGATCATGAGAGCTGTAGTGGTTTAAACTGGGAGGACATCGCAGTTTCAAGATTCAGATTCAAGATTCAAAGAGTCAAAGTGTTTATTGTCATGTGTACAGTAAAAAGAAAATCTTACTTTGCCATCCACACTGAATGTCTCAAGAAAATAAGATTAAAAAAAAGACTCAAATCAAGTACCGTATTTTCCGGACTATAAGCCGCTACTTTTTTCCGACGCTTTGAACCCTGCAACTTAAACACCGGTGTGGCTCATGTATCGGTGGCATGAAGCTCGTTGGCTTTTTACAAGCTAGCAAGCTCCGTGCTGCCGATACATTTAGCCTCGCCACATCAGACCCGGTCAGAGTGGACCACATGAAACTGTTCAAATAAATTCAATAGCGGCTTATAGACAGGTGCACTTAATAGTCCGGAAAATACAGTAACTTAATAATTTACATAAATGTGCAATATGTAAATAAATGTGCTTTTATTTACATGAATGTGCAAATCTAAATCATATATTAAATACTAGACTATACATCGCAGGCTTTCTGAGGGAAGTGACTGAGTTGACCTTCAAAATTAAATCACACACTGTGCCATTTATGTTCTTTAATTGAAGTGTTACTGTATGTTTCACCTAATCAGCAGCACCTTTTTGAGGTGCTACGGTAATTAAAGCCGACAAAATGAGCCGTACAGCCGGAGCAGTGAGGCCTAATTTAAATCTGAGTGCAGGTTTATTTAAATAACATTTTTTTTTTTTTTAAATATATGGAATAGATTTAATTTCTTACTATTTAAAATCATAAGTGGAAGTATTAACCTGCCTCATAATGTAAACTGGTTCCCTCATACACAGTTTTAAAAAACACAAGTCAGCTACTTGTAAGCTCTTTAAAATTTCATTTTGCACTAAATAATAGATTAAAGCACAAGTTTTCAATTCTCTGTTTTATATCAAATACTTTTATTAAAACATGCAAAACATGGTTTGAGATGATTTGTTTCAGCAGTGGTGCTGATATGGTGAAAATGCAGCGTGGTCTCTGGAGTCAGGTTTGCTGTAAATATACACAACAGGGGTTTTTATTAAGAAAATAAAAAACAAGCACAGCATTTATACTGATTGCAGATTGTAAAGATGTCTGATGGTAACAGCTGCTTTTGTTGCTTGTCACAAACCAACTGCAGTTGCTTTTATACAGTAAAAACACGGATGCAATCATTAGAAAAAGACTCAACTGCAGCCAATCAGGTCACCAGTGATTAAAAACAATTATGAATTACACGCTGTGCTCCACTGTAATCACTTTCATTACTTTATCTTTTTTTTATGAATATGATAAATGTGTGATGTGATACCTAAAGTTTGAGTTCAGCAACTCTTTGTTGAACATGCTGAGGCTGCACTTCTCTTATCAATACAGTCCAGTCTGCATATCTAATGAGCAAAAGTTCTGACTTCAAGTGTTTGGTTAGATGTTTTAATTAGGGCCCCAGAGACAGAGAGAGAGTACACAATTTTGATTTTTGTGTGTTAAAGGAAAATTCTCCATCTGCAGATTATTGTTTCTCACCTCCTGAAACCGTCCAGCAGAGCAAAGCTAACAGACTCAAGCTGAGAGGTTAAAAGTTTGTGGCTGTAGCCTGAAGGGTGAAGCTCATGATATCTGTAAGATTTAAATACAACTTAAACTCCAAACTTCACATTTCTCATGTGCAGCAGTTGTACAAATTTTACTCCTCAGTTCTCAGGCCAAACAAGTGCAGTGGATGCTTTGGTGAAAGATGTGACTCATATCCATAAGTAAAGGCAACAATGTTAGAACCTGAAATTACTTACTTAGAAATTGATCTATCATCAATTTAAACATTGGCTTTGTTGAAGTCAATAATGTAATAACAGCTGATAATGTAATAAATTTGCCATTTTTGAAGTGTAATTGGCCAGTAACGTAATAACTGGTCAATAATGTAATAAAAGTCCTGAACCGATAACGTAATAACTTTTGGCTAGTAACATAATAATTTATTATGTTATTAGCTCAGTTATTACATTTGCAAAGTGTTTTTCTTTTATCAGGACAATAGTGTAACAAGCAGCTAATAATGTAATAAATTATTATATTATCACCCAAAAGTTATTATGTTATCAGTTCAGGACTTTTATTACATTATTATTGAGTAAATTTGGGAATAAAACCTTTTGAAGCCGATAATGTAATAACAGCCGATAACGTAATAAATTTGCCCTTATTGAAATGTAATAGGCCAATAATGTAATAATTGGCCAAAATTGTAATAAATTATTGTTATCACCCAAAAGTTATTACATTATCGGTTCAGGACTTTTATTACGTTATTGGCCAATTATTACATTATTGGCTTATTACATTTCAATAAGGGCAAATTTATTATGTTATCGGTTGTTATTACATTATCGGCTTCAACAGGCTTTATCCCCAAATTCACTCAAGTTATACAAGTAAAAATCTTACAGTATTTTTTACACATTCTTTCTTATGTGTTAAATAAAGCAACAACTGACATGACCTGTTAATGATATTAATAAGTATTAGCATTATCAGCTTGATTGATAATATAGGGTTAGTTAGTTGATATTCATTCCACTAAGTATTTTCTTCACTTTCAGCCACTGGCAAGATTCAGACATGTTAAAAGATTTTTTATTTAGTAATATGATGAGTGTCTATGTCACCAGATCTCATTTCTTTATGGAGGCAGGAGGATAAAACCAAAGTGCATCTTTGCAAACAACACGAAAAAAAGAGCTGTGAACCATTTTTTGTTTTTTTTGTTTTTAGTCTTGTCTGACGGTAACAATTTTCCACATTTAACGCCCCCCCCACCTAACCCCACCCTCGACCCGTCTTAAACTTTGTGCTCCCCTCCCGTCCCATCCTCCCTCTTCGCTGTCCAGAAGTGTCTTTTCCTGCTCTCTTCCTCCCTCCTCCCGACTCCTGGTTTTTCTTTCCCCTCTTTCCATTTGCCCTCAAGTGTGAAATGAGAGCGCAATGAGTTGACTTTGAGAGCAGAGAGGATGAGAGCGAGTGGTCTGTCACAGGAGAATGATCTTAACAGGCCTGTCCACCTCCAAATCCCCAACTCTCTCCACCCCCTCAACTCTCCACACCCTCAGATTCACACACACACACACACACACACACACACACACAGAAAACTCAGTTCATCAGTCACAGAAAATTCTGCAGTGACACAGCAGCCATGGATTGGTTGGTTGCTGATCACAATCAATCCAAGCATCCAGACAGCTGGAGGAGCCTCCAATACAGTAGGCCACGTGTCTGACTGAAGATCCCTGATAAAGACTGTAGAGAGCATTTCATAAGTGTGCGCACACACAAAATCTGCATGAAATTATGCGTGCATGCACACACACATCAACAATCCCATCAAGGTCTCTCTCCATTTTCAAATTGGTTTACCCTCCTGACGGGAAACTCCAATATTCTCATGCAAAATGATAACTAGGAGAAGTAATTGGATTTTAAGGAGAAACACTTTCCTCCAAGGCTGTTCCTGCAATGCAATTTCTGAATCAAAAAGCAGTAATAAATACGGATATAAAGTGCTGACATAATATGAAAAGCCATAAGTTGAATAATGAGAGATGGCAGCAAAATTCAAGGAAAAACAAAATGCAACCAAAGCGGGTGTGAGTTTCACACTCGCCACCTGTTGTGTCTACGGAGTACACCTGCTCCAGGCCTCAAACCAAATTAATCAATTGCACATGAGCAGTGCACGATATTTGGCAGTTTCTCCGCTCGGCTGTTGCCAACACATGGGTGTCCATCTCTGGCACACACACACACACACACACACAGTGACATAACACAGAGGACAGGTGCATTCCTCAACCCTGACAGATACATGGTGCTAGTGTCAAAAGGCTAATTCACTTTTAGAAGAAAGAAAGGAAGAAAATAGAAAGAAAGTAGCCACAACTAGAGAGTAGAAAAAATACACTGTAGGACATTTTTGACTTGTTGTCACATTGAGCTTACAGTAATCATCACATTATATTGTATATTAGATCATACAGGAGATTTATATTCAAAATGACATTAAAACAGGGTTTCCATGGCGTCTTAAAAAGGCTAAAATCCAATAATTTCAAATTAAGGCCTTAAATTGTCTAAAAATCACCTAAAATCTCATAAATGAAGGGTCTTAAAAATGCATTAACGCTACTTTTATTTAAAACATATGCTTCAGTGTCACTTTTAAATGTTTTGATTTTTGAGGGTGCTCTAACATAACTACAAAAACAGTACTAAAGTACCTGTGCAGCCCAGTCACAATTCATTGAGCACAACCAGCTCGTGTACTGTGCACCCCCACCGCGATGTGTTACAGCCTACAGTGTATGGTTACAGCGGAGCAACATCAGCGGAGAAAACGTAACCCTTCAACCCCGAACTTTTAGCTGGTGACAAAAGATGACATATCAATCAAATTACCGTAATTCCTTGGCCATTTATGTTAGCGACGTGATTCCAGCTGATTCTGAAAGCCGCCAAGTGGAGTTTCCGTAAAATACCGTAATGTCAGTAATATATCCGAAATGCTCTACTTATCGGCTTTCAGAATCAGCTGGAATCACGTCGTTGGGGCAAATGGGTGAGGAATTACGGTAAAGTGAATTACGCTATTCACTCTGTATCACTCTCTAAGGGTTTTAAGAAAAGCCCACAGCAAAGCTGAATTTCTTGTATAAGATGTGTAAGTGCAAGTTCAACGATTTGTGGCTCCAGAACAAATTATTTAATGCATGCATAAAGCTTGTGGGTGAAAACATATGAGGCACACTGCACCTTCAAGAAAACTTTGAAACTTGAAACACTGGGCATTAAGTAACCGAGGTGACCACGACTTGCACCATCAATCAATGAAGTTGCACACGTCAAAGCTCCTGGGGTGCGTTTGTGGAAAAAAAACTCTTTTCGGAACCAAGTCCTACCCCCCATTTTCAGCCATGCGCTTCGCGTTGATACCACCCCCAAGTCCGAGCGAGGTCCGGTTGCGGAGCTACGAGCCTCTTCAAAACCAGGGTTAGTGCCGGGACTAGGGTTAGGGTTGAGGTTAGGGTTGTGGCTAGGGTTAGGGTTAGTGTTAGAAAGCTCCTGGAGACTCGGAACCAAGTCCTACCCCCCCATTTTCAGGCATGCGCTTCGCGTTGATACCACCCCCAAGTCCGAGCGAGGTCCGGTTGCGGAGCTACGAGCCTCTTCAAAACCAGGGTTAGTGCCGGGACTAGGGTTAGGGTTGTGGCTAGGGTTAGGGTTAGTGTTAGAAAGGTCCTAGAGACTCGGAACCAAGTCCTACCCCCCCATTTTCAGGCATGCGCTTCGCGTTGATACCACCCCCAAGTCCGAGCGAGGTCCGGTTCCGGAGTTACGAGCCCTTTGAAAACTAGGGTTAGTGCCGGGACTAGGGTTAGGGTTAGGGTTGTGGCTAGGGTTAGGGTTAGGGTTAGTGTTAGAAAGGTCCTAGAGACTCGGAACCAAGTCCTACCCCCCCATTTTCAGGCATGCGCTTCGCGTTGATA